>JASCZW010012850.1:0-27265 GCA_034211315.2 Aedes japonicus
GTTTTGCTCTTTTGCCTTCTACTTATCACTTACACTGAACCCAATCATCGTCCAATGATCGTCTAAAAAGTAATTCGATTACGACCTTTAACAGCATTCGGAAATCGGATGATTGTCTTATAGATTAAGTCCGTATGACGATTATTCATGTTTCGTATGAAAATCAACCAAATTTAATATTGTATTTGTTTCAAAACTGTATAGATCATTAGCGATTTATGAATAATTTGAAACAATACAACGACACAAAATAATTTCACATTACTCTTCCTCACCCGTTGAGCAAAGATTGCAACGGGTGCACAAAGATCTTCGAAGAAGTCAAGAAATTTTTTCCGTGACTCCGAAAGAAGAGAGCGGGTTGCGATCCTTTATCCGTGATGGAAGCAGTTCTAATAGCGATTGATAGGTTTTTACTGAATGATGTCAAATGGAGTGTCGGTCATCCTCATTTCAAATGATTTGCATTATAGGGCTTTTCCAATGCAATACGCATTCCATTTTGGGATGACGATTTTTCATACAGCGTTAGAAGGAAAATCATCTGATTTCTAGAAAATCGTTCTCGAAAATGCGATTTCAATGTTTTAATATCAACCGACGGAGGATTCATTCGAGAGAAGGAGGATGTTTGGGTTCAGTGTAGGTTTTCAGAATGACATCAAAATCTGTGTGGCCTAAGCCGGCGCGTTGCAAGCGAAATGCAACATCATGCTTTTGTGACAAACTAATTTGGTTCGCGCAGTGACAACAGTAGAATTGGCAATGAATTTGATATGTGAGTGTCAATTTTCCGAAGATGACATTGAACTTAAGTGATTGAATTGATTGCGAATTTGAAATGTATTAGAGCCAACAAAGCTAGACGAATTGAGTGTGCAAAAACTAAAATGTCTGTCCTTCGAAATAATGCATTCACAACAACCACAACAATAGTTTTGATAGTCAATCATATGCAGAACCATTCTGCGAGGCAAGATGAAGCAAGATGACTCTCAAAGGAAACGCAGAATAGACCTGATTCCTGCAAACGACCTATTAAATTAGCAGAAATTGTTCAAAATGAAGTCTGATCGTTCACAGCATCCGACGATACTGACAAATCCGATCTGAGATCGTCATTCATCGCAACAGTTTTTTGGCGTCCAATTGATACCGTCCACTTCATTTACACATGCACTAAGGTTTTTAATTTTGTTTGTTTTGCAAACATTAATACTACAGTTAGATGCGCATATGTTGATTGTTTAGTCATCCTCTTGGTTAATAGACAGGAGTGGGTCTCCTTTTCATTGTCCAATTCAGCGCGTTCAGACCGTTTCAATGAGTAACAAAACTAGGGCAAACCGTAAAAAGCGGTCTCATTTTCTCTCTTCTCGTTCGCTCTCTCATCTCATATTTCCGCACATCCTCAAGAGATAGGAAAAACTATTCATATCTGCAACCCCATGCTTACTTATTCACACAAAATCAACACATCACTCACAATGGGCAACCGATGAGACGAAGATGACCAATAGTTAGACCTATTTGTGGCAGCAAGTGAGGTGAGGAGATTCATTTTGACTTACGAAGTGTCAACTATTGTCAGCACACAGGAATGGTTTCATTCATTTTTAAACTATTTTTTCCTGACTTCATCAGCAGAATTTTGCAACATGATGTACGGAGCAGTTGTAGGCCGTAATCTTAACTGCAATTTATGAGAATAATTCAAATCTAGAACTCTGAATACAACGAACTGACACGATAGTTACAGTGATTCCTAATTACATTCATTCAGAACCTCGATAGATCCTGTTCGATCTGGTTCGTTATGAATTAGATGTATACATCGAATTGCTCACGGTGAAGAGGTATTTTCAATTATGCAGGGGTTTGTCAATTATGCAATTTTTTCGATGAAAAGCATAATAATAAACATCGCATTTCATTTGTTTTTTAATCTGGCAAGTGCAACTATTGAGAAAAAAAACAATTTCAAATTATTATGAAATAAATTTGATTGCAAAACAACACCATTCTATTCCACTATGAAACACGCTACCAAAAACCAGACTACCTAAACTAAGGAACCAACCATTGATTTCAGACATCGAAAACGTCAAAAAAGCTTCGATATTCCGATAGGCAGCTGTTACTGTCTATCACGCTCGTTCAGATCTACTCTAAATAGAGTAACTTTCACTCAGTTTCGTGTTTCCATGCTAAATGTCAAAAACTGAGTAACTTGATATAAGGAAACTGAGTAAATGCTACTCTGATTGTAAAAGCGCTATAATTATATAAATAGAGTAATTACAATGAAGCTGTCAAAAGCGAAAAAACGTGGTTCAGTCGAACAAAAGTTATCAAGATGGGATGGCTGTATGTTGTAATCAACAATCATTTTCACGTCAAAGTGCCGAATTCATTCCATGACCCAACAAACATCAATGCTGAATAACTGTATGTTCAAACAAATTTGGAGAAATTGTTCAGCTTTTTCTTCTGAAAGCTGAATAATTTCTCCAAATTTGTTTGAAGAAGCAGTTATTCGACACTGATGTTTGTTGGGAATACAATCAATCCATAAAATTACAAATTCAAAGTATTCCGACTCTTCAGTTTCGACTGGACAGTTGTCGGAAACAATCAACAATATCATTAAAATAAAATAAAGAATAAAATTAGATACCGAATAACGTTTACTCAAATGTTGACAAGTGACCTAGTTAATCAGAATTGAGTAACTCCTTAGCTACTCTAATTAGGGTAGTTCCAGTTTTAACAAAACTGAGTCAGTTTCTACTCAGTTTTGTAAAAATACAAACAAACGTGACTGAGTAATGTTTACACTAACTTTGACAGGTGATCTAGTTAATCATAAATGAGTAAACTTCAATTACTCTAATTAGGGTAGTTCCACTTTTAACGAAACTGAGTCGTTTTTACTCAGTTTAGAGTAATTACAAACGAGCGTGTAAGTGTCATTTTTTGAACTCCATGAAAGTTTGTAGAAATGCAAATTATTAGATTTTTTTGGTTTAAAAATCGAGAAAAATTAGTTGAGATCTAAAAAAAAAATATATGTTTGTTCATCGATCGATGTAAATTGTTGCTTTGATTACGGCCAACCTATCCTCAATACATCATAGCACGGAATTCTGCTGGAGGAAAAAGTTACTCACAAATGAATCAATCTATGAATCCATCCCCTCTCCACGTAATCGAAAACAAACCCATCTCACCTCACTCGCCCCTTCAGACTTGGCCTAAGTACAGGAATAACAGGCTTCATACGAAATGCATCGGTTTGTTGTTAGACACCACTTGGGGAGGACCGAACTTGTGTGTTTATGTGTTGTTATTTCTTGCTGATTCAATAGTATTTATAACAGTAGTAGTAGTAATAGTAGTAGAGACAAGTTTTGTGAAAAATATGTGACATTAATTAAGACAATTTGCCCTACAGCCGCGCACGCACAACTTTCTTCCGTTTGTCTCTGGTTTGATGTTGTGTTGATTTTTTACTTGTTAAATGTTACTTTTCTAATTTACGCCCTAGATCTTGTGTCTGTGTTTGTTTGTTTGTTTTTTTTCTGTCTGTATTTATCTCTATTTGTTCTTCACGATTTGATTATTATTCTTCACAATTAACAATATTTCACAACTCACACCGGTTTGTATTTTTCTGCCTTTTGTTTACTCGCATTTGGATGGACCAATTCACGTTGTGATGAATGGTGATGAAGAGAACGAAACATAAAACCGTACCGGAGAAAGAAGAAACATTCACAAACATAAACAATAACAACAAAACTGAATCCGTTAACCAATCAATAATCCGATTTTCAGAGTAGGTACCTTTTGTTTTATTACAAGACTTTAATAAGAGTACCTCAAACTTTTTTTCTAAACAAATTATTCTTAATGACACGACTTGACACGATTTTAAACTTCACATACTAAACTTGTATATTTGATCGCAGTGGAACGTTCCCACTGCAGTAAAAAAAATAAAATTACTAAATGAACAGACTTGTTACAAATTTTAAAACACTTCCTACTATACGTTTTAGCCCTTCACTTGTTCCTTAATTTGCTTCTTATCAAACTTGTAACATAATCCTATTGTGGTGTCTTCGAGCGTCGAAACTTGATACGCAATAGGAACGGCACCGCCCCCCTTTTTTACTCTTTCTCACTGTCTGCTCGATTGTGTTTGTGTTTTTGTTTGCGTATGTGTGTGAATGTTTAATGTTGGAGCAAAATGGTATGAATGTTCTTCTCTTTTGCTCATGTTTTTTTTGCTAAATATATATATTCAACCTCCATCTGTGTGTGTGTTTGTGTGTTTGGTTTTGTTTCTGTGTGTGCAATATTATTAATTAATAATAATCAAATCGTTCTGAATTTCATCTCGATAAACTGTAGAACGCTCCCGGCTACTACTGGCCGAGACGGAATTTTCATTACATTTCTCGTGCAGACGCTGCGCCGGCGGGAGCTTTGCGAAGAACGGATGCCGCAGGAGCTTCACCTGAAAGGAAGAATAGAAGAGAAGGAGAAAATGTTAGTCATGGGTGTATTCGACAAATCTCGATCAACTATTCAGAAGGCGCTAGCGACAATTTGAGACACCATATTTTGGCCCATCTTCAAGATATATTCGTTGATCAAACTAAAGTATAAAATACAATTGACGTTACAACATGATGTTACGTGGCCATGAATATCTCGATAGTCAATTGCAATGCACCCCATTTTCAGCGAAAGCGTAGATGTATAGATGATATCACGATACTAACTATATCACTGTAATAAAAGTTGGCAGTGTGAACGGGGCTTAAGCGTATTTTGAATGATACCACATGACAATTTAAGAGTGCTTTTTATGGCAGTGTCACTTCATCTGTCATCTGTTGTTTGTGTTTGAAAGCGTGAAAGCTCTGGATAAATGGAGCTGCAAGGGTCAGCATCAAAATGCTCAAGATTTTACCTGCTCGAGAGTCTAAATTACTCAAATTTGTTACAAAACGCTACTAGACGAGTGTAAAACAACATCGACGAAAAATCTGTTACGCTGAGCAACCACGGTATATTTTTCTGTCTAAAGCTTGCTTCAGATAGAATTGGAACAAAAACAATTGCCTGTATTTCAGCTATTTATTATTGAATTCAAGATCGTTTTTTATACAAATGTAGCGTTTTCTTCATACTTTTAAGAAAAAATACGGATAAAATTATTCGTCACGGTTTCGAAGGAATTCTCGAATTTTTCCTGTAACACGGCTCATTAGGTGGCGCACGCTTTCTTCGTCCATCGTTTTAGCTATTTTATTCCACCTGGTCTTCATCTGATTGATGTCTTTGACAACCTTTCCCTTTCTCTTGAGTCTCCTCTTCATGATTGCCCAGTATTTCTCAATAGGGCGGAACTGGGGGCAGTTGGGTGGGTTAAGGTTTTTGGAACAACCTGGACCCCTTCTCTGCATACCATTCTTGAACGACTTTGCTGTAATGACAGCTTGCCAAACCTGGCCAAAACATTACGGGATGGTCGTGGGATCGAATGAACGGCAAAAATCGTCGGTATAGTTCCGACGTCGTTGTCTTATTTGTAACGAAAACTTTCGGTTTTTTGCCACAGCTGCAAATGCCCTGCCAAATCATGAATTTTCGTGCAAATTTGTCGGCAAAAACAATTTAATTTGGCTGGAACATCCCCCGAGCCGTTGCCAAGTAAAATTTTTGACCTGGGATTTGCCTGAAGTCAGCCTTGACATAGGTTTCATCGTCCATCAGAAGACACCCATCGAACTTGGTCAGCACCTGGTCGTATAGCTTCCGAGCACGGATTTTGGCCACACTATTCTGTTTTATGGTCCGATTTGGCTGTTTGCTAGCTCGATACGACTTGATTCCTTCCCGGAGTCGAGTTCTCCTCACGTTACTATGGGCAGCACAGAATTTTCTGGCCAAATCACGGTGCGACAGATTGGGATTCCTCTTAATCGTCTTCAAAATCTTACCACGCAGTTTCCGGTCGACAGTTCAACTCCGACGATTGGCTTGAGGCTTCCGAATCGTCGTCAATGTTTTCTTATACCGTTTGATAACGCGCCATTCGGTATTTCTGGGCAATTTCAGCTGTTTAGCTAGCCTAGATGTTTCTCTTCTTTCGGCTTCCATGTTGATTGTTTACAAAGTACAGTCGATTTGCGGAATGTCAAAAATACATACTTGAAGTTGACAAAATTCCCGACACGTGGGCGCCAAGAACTTCCAAATCCGTCCACCAGGAGCGCCAGAATATGAGCAAAAGTTTGATCCAATTCTAAATGAAGCAAGCCTTAGTCTTTATTGAAGCCACCCAGCTGTTCAATTGTGAGTGATTTATTGTGCTCAGCTGCCCATGCACACAGCTATAACTCTGCAAGTAGACCCTTCTTCATGTAAACGCCCATGTAAACGCATCAATAGGTCTTGACGAAGCTTGTAACAACAATGCATTTTTCTTCAGAATGTGCTTTTGTATAGTGACGTGCTCATGAAGACTAAGATATTCGGCTCAAGAATTCTTCTGCGTAGCAAACTTTACACGAATCAGTGCTTTTGTCAACACTTCCGAGTCACAACTTTAGGTTCTTTATTGTTCTTAGTTTAAGATACCATAGAGTAACCTTTTGAGCTTGTTTCGGATGAGATGGTCCTTCAACGACCACAGCAGCAACTAAAAATTAGTACATATCATACATCATACATCAAGCAACTTTTGGAAAATTTTCGACAGAACCGTTCTTTTATCCATTCATACGACATACGACAAAACAGTTTCACGTTTTTTTTTTTCCAAATTCTGAAATTCTCAGGCATCACCAGTGTTTATTAAACCATTTTCAAATCTCCTTCATCGAGACTTCTAGGGGGGCTTATTATTCACGAGTTGTTTCCGATCTCGGCAAAGTGAAGTTTTTAGTTGAAGTGCCTCGAAGCAATAAGGACCTCTGTAGTGGTCTGCTCAAGTTGCTCACCATTGCATATTAGTTTAGTAAGCAATTATTTGATCTTTTAGAGCATCACGAGCTTTTTCAGGGATGAATTTAAGTTTGAGTCTTAGATCGATGACTGTAGCGTATGCGAAGATGCCCTCTTGCTTAAAATCCTTCTAACGCGAGATTAGTTTACGGCAATTTCTTAGTTGCTTCCACAGCTTTATGGCTTCTATTGTGGTGCTGAAGGTATAAACAAAGGGTAACGACGTAGGAAATTACATCAGAGTTGCAGTAATCCTCTGCTATTGAACGACATTTTACTTCTTCGAATGTCTTAAACAACTCGAAGACAGGACCAATCAACTTCCACTCCGAGTCAGTCAAATGTTTAACGGTGGTAAATTCTCTTGCGTAGTAAGGTGCGGCTGATCGCTGTCCCATCATTTGCTGTAGCATGTAATACGAGGAATTTTACCTGGTACGTACATCCTGAAGAAGTATACATTTGTATAAACCGTGTTTGGTTTGTAGTTCACGTCACTTGTTGCAGGCCAGTGCAGAATGGTTAAAATGGTATGAGAAAATTTGCGAAGGTGGACCCGTTATACTCCGTTCACTGCTGCATATGACACCTCCTTTGCTCATATTTGAAATCTGTGATAGGAGAAAATTATGAGAGATCACCTTTTATTTGTGTTATTTTCTATAGTTTCAATTGTTTTTGAGTTTACAAGTTTGCCTTCTCTATTTGAAATCTGGGCTACGCCTATGAATAAACTTAATAGTTTTTATGAATACGCGCCTTCAAGCTGCTCTTAGAAAAATACTATGACTTAATTTGAAAGCTGTTTACGCGTGTTCTCGGCATAGTAAATAAGTGAATTGCGCAGCTGAGATCATACCTTTTTACTAAAGTGAGACAATGAAAGGTTGACAGAAGAAAAACCCGTGTGATCAAATATTGAGCACGAGCATGATCAGCTGTTATTACACAGAGAACCAACAGATGATGCTTGGGACTAGCATACATCCTCAATGTGTAAAAACTGGTGATCCCAAACTAAGGCAATACCGGCGCTGATCTCACACGAACGAAGGTAAAATAAGGAAAGGATAGGAATATGTTGACGTGATACTTGCCGTGAAGCCGAGAACACCTCTGCACTTCCACGAGACATCACTGGGATGATGGATAAAATGGTTGGGTTTGCAGCAGGATTCGTTATGGTAAACGAGGTGCTGAATTCAACTGACGTCGGCAGCGAATAAGATATTTTAAAATGTTCCGGTTTATTCTCTACAAAGTAAAATTATTCAAATTTTGGCACCGATTTAAACCAGTAAGAGTGCTTTTGGGGCCACTCACAAGTGTGGGTGGTTTATTTCAATGGAATGAAAGAAAATGTTGAAATATGGAATTTGAGGACCGATTTCAATCAACAGTCGCTGTTGGGACCACTCACATGTGTGGGTGGTTTATATGAGTAGAATACAAAAATATTTTAAACCATCGCGTTTGAGGACCGATTTATTCTAACAGTTAGAATGCTGTTGCGGCCACTCCCAAGAATGAATGGTTTATATCAATAGCAATAGCAATAATATTAAAACATCGAGTTTGACTACCGATTTAAACCAACTATAGGAATGCTATGGGGCCTTATGAAAACCAGTAAACCTTATGTAGGAGTAATTAAAAATGCTATAAATTTACCATTACAATTGTCAGTGTGTGATGAGAAGTGACGAAAAACCGGTCAATTCATGCTTAATATTTTTAAATTTCAACCGCTAGTCTATTTATTTATTTGAAGTTCAGTATCGTAAGACATACATCATTTAAAATTGCTACCTCCGATTTTCAACTGATTCTACCTAATACAGTTTATACTTATCTAACAATCTCAAATTCATAAAATTATTCAATTTATTCGGATCAACATATTTCTGCAGTCGCTTATGAAAATTACGTCTGAAGAAGAACGCTTCACTGCGGGTGGTAATGAGTTCCAGTTTATCGCACCACGAACGAACAATGAACTGGCGTAACTCACCGTGTTGTTGGCTGGTATCAATAGGTTCAGCAAGCGGCGTCCTCAAGTTTGGATAGGTCTGCGATGAAGTATCGGTGGAGATTGCGTTGTCAACATGTTCTTCAAGAAAACGCAAGATCGATGTGCGTAGACATTTTGTAGGGGACTTCCATTGAGGTTCTGTTGCAGGTGCCTGCGGTGATCATAACGGTTCAATCCGTAGAAATACCTGACACAGCAGTTCAGTGCCACACGTAGTCGATCGAAGGAGCTTGTACTGGGACTGATATGGAGAACATTACCGAACAAGAAATGTGGCAGGATCAACGATGTGAACAACTTAAGTGTTGTGCCAGTCGGCGCTGAATAGGTACAACTATACAGCGTGCGAATACTAGTACAGATCTATCCACACTGTTGTGGAATGATCATCCAACTAACGGTAGGATGATCTTAACGTAGTTTATTGGTAAACCGTTCATCCCAACAGCGTTTGATTTGATGTCCCAGATGGCATTGACGATTTACGGCCTCAAAAAAAGCATAAGTGTTTAAATTCTCAAAGTCAACGGTGACTTGTAATCAAATGTTTCAAGGATACTCTGCATGTGGATAGAGCAAAGCGCATCTATCATAAAAGTGGCCCTAGGGACAAAGAGCTGAAGAGAAAAGTGTTGAGGTACGTGAAAGGCCATCCGGGTGTTTCCATACGTGATTTGGCAAAGAAATACGATTCCGACTCTTTCACCGTCCGTAACATCCTTTCAAGACAAGGATATAAGTCTTTTTGTGCCAGTAAACATCCGAATCGCTCCCTGAAATCAAATTTAGTGGCCAAAAAGCGAGCACGATTACTATACGAGCGAGTTTTGACGAAATTTGATGGCTGTATTTCAATGGATGACGAAACATATGTCAAAATGGATTACAAACAAATCTCGAGTACTTTTTCAAACAGACGTATCTGATTTTGAAAACAAAGAGGGGAAGTAAAATTCAAACGTTAAATTCGTGAAACCCTTAGCACTTTCATGCAAACTAGGGTCACCAAGACAAGGAATTACAGTTTCTTAACATGATGGTAATGTTACTTTCCGTGGGGGTGTTGATTGTTTTGAGAAATTTACGTTTGAAATTTACTTCCCCTCTTTGTTTACAAAATCACATACGTCTGTTTGAAAAAGTACTCGAGAAATCCCCGATCGAAAATTTCACCTAGCAACGGATCGTGGGGATGTTCCTTCCAGGTATAAATTTGATTTTTGCTGATAAGTTTGCTCGGAAACTAATGATTGTGCAAGGAATCTGCAGTTGTGACCTAAAAACCAAGGTTTTCATCACATCTCACACAATGACGTCGAAGGTTTACATTATAGAGTGTCTGAAATGTCGGATGTAACCCTTCATTCGGCAACACAAGACCAACGTCTAGCCAGCTGCCACTACTCTAAGGAGGTACTAGAATGGTATGCTGCCAACAATGTAAATTTCGTCGTCCAAGAGATTAATCCTCTGAATTGCCCTGAGTTCAGATAGATCGAATTGCCCTGCGTTTAAAGCAGAATAAGTTCGCCGGTACAGTGTCACTAGCGACTGTGCAAATCATGATGGCATCGATCACAAGTAAAGTGCGACAGTTCGTTCGAAAGGGTGAAATGTAATAACCTGTTATATATAGTTTGAAAGTTTAATAAATACCTTTTGGTTTGACGTTTGGATCAACCGTGTATGTTGTTAAATTCTTGAGTTATGATCACTTGAATGCGGCCAAATTTATTTTGATTCGGGCTTTAGGGTCAATATTGACCCGAAATTCAACCCTTTCTAGAATAATTAAATTTCAACCAAGACATCATGTTTAAACTCCATTTCAAAGGTTATGGTCTCAAAAATGCATTGGTGGAGAAAAAACTTGGTTCCAGAAAAATGTGTCACCGGAAATCTGCTACAAAGTGAACGAGGTTTTGATATCTATATTTGAACAGAATTACATACTAAACATTCCAGGTAAGTTGTAGAGAGTTGCCGTCTTCGACTAAGTTTCTCAGTATGTCATTTGTTGTCATTAATTTGACATTATCAGATCAGATCATGCCGCAAAGTTGGCACTGCCATCTGTCCTTGCCAAATGAAGAGTTGCCGTCTTCGGCAAAGTTTCTCATTATCCCAATTGTTGTGTTTTGTCATTATCAGATTAGTTTCAGATCTTTCCTCAGAGATGGCGCTGCAGTATATCTTTTCCAAATGAAGCGCTAGTTAGTTGCCACCTTGGGTAAAGTTTTTAAGCATGCCATATATCGTCATTTATTTGACATTATCTTATTAGTTCCAGATATTGCCGCAGAGGTGGCGCTGCAGTCTATCTTTGCCAAATGAAGCTCTAGAGCGATTTCGTCTTCAGCAAAGTGTCTCTGTATGTCATTTGTTGTCTTGTGAGACTATCACATTAGTTCCAGATTTTCCAGCAGAGATTGCGGATTGGCAAAGATAGGCTGCAACGCCATCTCTGCAGTACGCTCTGGAAATAATGCGATGTTTCAAATGTCTTCATTTGGAATTCCTGATAACTTTGCTGAAGACGAAAACTCCCTAGAGCCTCATTTGTCGAAGCAAAATGGCAGCGCCATCTCTGCAGCACGATTTGTAACTAATATGAAAATGTCATTAGACGATTTGTTAAGCATTGAGAATCTTTGCTCATGATGCCAGTTCTCTACAGTGAGTCTGAAATGTTTTATATGCATTTCTGTTAACTCAGCCAAACTAAAACTTTCTTCCCTTTGTAGCAGATTTCTGGGGGAAAATGTTCCCGGAACCAGTTTTTTTATCCAGCGCATTTTTGAGACTAGAACCTTTCAAATGGTGCATAAACACTGACTCTAAGTTAAAAGTACGAAATTCTACGAATGGTTGAAATCCGGATCAATATTGACCCTAAAAGGTGTTTTGATCAAAATTTGGTCAAACAGTAATGTGTGTGAGTCGATCATAGGTTTTGTTGATATGTCAAATTCTTTTTCTTTTTCAAGCTCAGTTAATACAAATAAATATTCAGCTAAGCTTCCTTTTTACCGAATGCGAATTGCCGGGTCTTTCGTTAAACACCTGCCGTAAGATTTTGTACAGGTTCCTTGTCGACTTTTTTCACCGCAGAACGCAAGTTTGCCTTGAACTGTTTCTCGCTCACAACAAATTTTTGAGTCTTCTTAAGGTTTCACTTGACGATGGCCCAATATTGTTCGATTGGGCGGAGCTCTGGCGTGTTGGGAGGGTTCTTGTCCTTGGGCACCACTTGAACATTGTTGGCAGCATTTTTTTCCGTAATGGCAAGATGCCAAATCGCCAAATAGAATGGAACAACTGTGTCTCTTCAGGGAAGGCAGTGGACGTTTTTGTAGACACTTGCTCAGATAAATTTCCTGGTTGACGGTTCCGGTCGCAATGTAAACGTTGCTCTTCAAGTCACAGGTACAGATGGCCTGCTCTCCGAGATGTTTCTTCGCATAACAGTTTAATGTAGCTGAAAATATCTTGCCTTTCTCGTCCGGTTGCCGTACTAAAATTTCTATCCAGGAAGCTCGGTTAAAGTCTACCTTGACGTAAGTTTCATCTTACTGTACCACACAATCGAAACTTCGTCAGCATCGCCGTATACACCTTTCATGCGATCCTGCTTTGGCCGACGTGTTTTGTTTATCGTCGCGATTTATAGTCACCACTTTCTTGTAATTCGACAGTAAAGCTCGTTTTTTAACTCTATCCATGGTTGAAGACGCCACTTCCAGCTTCTTTGCGACTTCTTGGACGGAGAGGTCGGGGTTCCGCTCGAAACATTCAACAATTTCGTCAACTTGACTTCGCCATGGACTTGCAAAATTTCGATACGTTGCTTCTCTTCCTTGGACGACATTTTGATAACTGAAGTGCTAATCTCAAAATCAAAATAGAGGTATGATGCTATGCTCACATCTTCAACATGAGGGGTGTGCAAAATTTTCTAATGCACGATGAAAGGAAATGCGTCAAATTTAAGTCGACCACCCTCTTTTGTCTTATGTGTCACATTTTTGTACAACCACCATCAACTGACTTGCAAAATCACGTTAAAATTATGCATAATTAAAGAATTCCACGAAATATTAAAAATAAGAAAATTTCAATTTACTTGCTTTATAATTAAAGAAAAGATAGCGTTTATTGCAGTTGTTCCATGGGTAAGAATTGATCCCAATATCTTAGGAAGGTTAACTAAAAACTTTTCTGCGACACCAAATGATTTAAATAGTATTGTTGATGGAACTAACATATCATTGCAAGAAACAACCCAATGTTCTAACGTCAACCATACGATCGTGTTTTGTACATAACCCTACTGATTGCCGGTGCCGGTGGTGTAGTGGTAAGCGTGACTGCTACTTGGCACCCCAGTGAGTCTGGGTTCTATCCCAGTCGTGGTCGATGGTTGTTCTGAGGTGAAAAAATCTAGTCGCGTCTTCCTTGGGAAGGGAAGTAAAGCCGTTGGTCCCGGCTCATGGTTGCCACCACGTTGTGAGGAAATAGGTCGACAGAAAATAAACGAAAACACAACCCTACTTAATATTATTCTAAAGTTTGTAGAGCAGCTCCCGCTCAAACTTATTTCACTTTCTTGTAGCTGGTTTTTTATTCATAATTTGTTGGAGAATGGCCCATGCAGAAGATATAAGTTCCAGTTCAAGTTCTATTTTGAGGTTATGTTAATGGTTTGGTGAGTTCGTTCCAGTTTGATCAGCTTTGAATTTATTGTTATTGATCTTTATTCCTCTCTTGCCTTTCGCTGTTGTTTTAGGATTTCAGTCTGTTTCTCAACATGTGCAACATTCGGGACATCTACCCTCTCGAGTTTCAATTCAACACCGTTTGCCTCTAAGAATGACATCAGATTTCATCTCTCAACTGTGGAACAACATTTAGCTTAGCTCGGCAATGGAACCCTTCGCTGCTAATTAGTACAGAGAAGGAAGACGTTTTCCTTCTCCTCGCAGGTAGCAATTCCAACTTTTACGATAGTTGCCGAGCTAGCTATCTTTCTTCACGCACCAACAAATTTCCAAAGTCAATTTGAATAAATAAGGAACAAACTGATCCTCTCACTTTGTTTCGCTTTCTACGACTAACGCGCTACCAAGGACCTGTAATGAAAGCGAAGAAATTACTCCTCAGATTACATCATTTAAAAAGCTGTGCTGTAATTTGTATCGCTCATGAAAACATTGCAAACGTGACCCCGTTGCTTTATTTTCCTTTAAAACGTTAAGCTCATTCGGTAATTTCATTACATCCCATCTTGGTGTTTGCTTACAACGGTGTTTCCCTTTTGGATAGGTATAAGACACCGACTTCGACTGTGGCAACGTCATACCTTAGCGCCAGAGCATCCTTTCAACTGATGATGAGTGTCAATGGTGACCTTTTTGCCAGTGCTGCCGTTGGGTTTTACTCTTCCTGTGTAGTTACGGAAATGTCTAGAACTCTAAAACGAAGTGGGCCTCAGAAACAGTATCGGAAGAGAATTTTCACGCAGCAATGCCCACCTGCACCCGAATCATGGTGGATAACCTTTTCTTGGAAACGGTTTTCCAGCATCCCGCCAAGAGGATCTTTTACTTTCTGCTTGATTTATTCTCAGCTTTCCAGCTAGCTGTGCACGTGATACAATGGTCGCAATATTCTTGCGGAAATTTCCAATTGAATGCTATAGAATCACCTGTATGCCATAATGTGACTTTGGGATAAATTTTCGAACCATTCTTTGAATATTGAACGCATCCATCACGCAATGGAACAAAGTGCTTCTTACAGTTTGTAGGACCTGGCAGCTCAGTTTCATTTTAAATTACTTGAACATTCTCTGAGGCTACCATAAACAGATTCTGAAAATGCAATGAGGCGCCTGAATGGCAACATCATCCCATGGATTAACCATTATGGTACGTGAGGTGTTTTCAGAAATGGTTTCAACGTTTGAGTTCTTTTTCCTCGATACTCCCTCCACAGGGTAAGAGGATAAGCTTTCTGTCGAACGCCGGGTGCTGTTCAATGATTCCTAACGAATAGAGTAAATATGCGAGGGGTGCAAATTTCTGATTCTCGAAATCGTGAATGAGCGGCAATGACACAAATGTTGAAGCATGAGTCCTACCATGGAAACCTTTATTTATGGGACATTTCATCACCCCGACCTGGAAAAGGGGAATATTTGGGGGGTTGCGGTGAAAAGGCATGAGTAATTTGTAAAACCTCTTTATTTATAGCAGACTAACGAAGTTTAATTACCGCTGCGAAGGATGGCTTTTTGTGTGTGATATGCAAATGCTTACATTGAAATAGCCTTGTTTGTGGGAATACCGCTCTCCAAGGCGGGAGTGAAGGGTTCGATTTTCTATTTTAGTACCACCCTAAGAACCGTATTTCTTGTAAAACAAGTTCGCTCGGTGATGTCGGAGTACCCCAATCAACGCGTGGCAACGATTGTGGACGTGACCAAAGAATAGTTCCAGATGGGATGTTGTATGTGTAAGAGAGATGTTAATGTCAGCTCGCCGGGTTAAATTTACCAAGCTTTCAACTGCTTGTAAGTGCTAAGTGCTCTTGAAATACATTTTTCATGGGGTAATAAAACTGTTCTGCTGCGTGAATGTAACACGCAGTTTTCAGTGGTTTTTGAAGCGTCATCTCGCCCATTGCTTGAATCAACATACAATGATAGAACTAATTAGAGTTATCGGCTACATGACTCAAATATCAACACAGGACATATACTAGGTTCATCAACACAGGAACTATCAAAATGGAAACATACATCGGGTCAGGTCACTAGAGTGTATGAACGCAATAAGAGTTTGTGTACAAATTACGTAACGCGTGAAGAGGGGGGAGAGGGGCGTTGAGCAACCGTTACTTATTGTGACATATGGGGGTGGGGGGTTTTAAAATCGTTACGTAACAAAATAAGCAATTTGAAAAAAAAATCAAAAGTGAATAACCAATTTGCATCAATAAAATTTCCTGTGTGCCAAGCAAAGTAGAATGTAGCAAGTAGAAAAGAGTTAGTTTATACTAGTCAAGAACTATGTTTTAAAATTCTGGGAAAACCCCACTTTCAATACGTCAAATGAAACCTTTCCATCCATATTTTGATGGAAAATATCGAGGAAACTGAGCCAAAACTTTGTTTTTGTATTATTTTTCACGTTTGCCTTAACTGGAACACTGCTCCAATTATCGCCATAGTTTGGTTCTTTTGATGACTAATCGCATGTGCTTCTTATGTGAGTGGCCATAAAAGCAACACATTTATGGCCAAGTGGTGCAAGAAATCTGAAATTTTAAGAAAAATTTATTAAGTCTGGTTTTTGATTTCCGATCAAATTCTAAAGCTTCGATAAATGGAGACGTACTATTTAAATGTGATCTTCTAAACGAAAGGTATCTTATGACGATTAGCATCACCCATTGGCCCAATTTCCCATGAAACGTAAATCTACACGCTGTGAAATATACCCAAGTAACCATAAGCATTAAGCTTTAGCTCGATAATAGCACTATATCAGCATAAATGTTGCTTAAAAGTTCTATATCAGCATATGTTAGGCATGTGGGCTTCATATTAGCAGCACAAATGCATTCAAGCTCCAACCAAAACTTAGCATTACCGCCAGCATTCTATGCGCATATAAGGCTGTTATAATGCATAAAAGCATTTATCATGTTCACAGCATACGTGCTTTATATCTGCATTTAGTGCTAATATAAGGCTATCCAATAATGCTAAGAATTTTTTCAGCATTGAAAAGTAATTTGGAGTGAACAAAAACCTGTATGGACGAGAGTAAGTGGAAAAAACCTTTGAAGAGTGGAAATTATAGAAGTAAAGTCAAATTGTATCGAAACTTCGATACTTGTAAACTTAACACACATATTGATGATTTGGTTCCAGAAACAATTGCATCTCCATTAACCAGTTCTACGCATTCAAATTCGTTCGTAGGTACGGAGATGAAAGCTATAACATTTCTGGAACCGCTTATAGCCAGGCCCAGGCAGCGGTCCAACCATGTATGATGACCTTGGTTCAAGACACCGTACAGGAAATTTTCGCAGTATATTGAATTTACAAAATATTGCTTTACGCATACTAATAAATCCGTTCATTACTAATAATATGAATTTACACTAAGTGGTTTATTTATAGCTCATTATTGCATGCATTATCCTCCTTTATTTTGCTTATACCATGAATAAGAAGAAGCAAAAAAAAGGAATAGTTCTTAAAATAAATCGGAAATAAACAGCTGATAAATGCTGCATAATAGCATTAGCAGTGCCAAAAACGGCCTTTGAAAACTGACAGTTATGTTGAGGTGCATTAATATAGCATAACTAATGCTATTTACGAGCTGTCACATCTGCACTATATAACCACGTTATTTCGCCTTTCTTAGCATTATATTAGCATTATATCTGAATATAGAGCTTGAAAACATTTAAGTGCTGCTTTATATGCAGATATAATGCTGATATAATCCCACTTTAAGCGCTTAATGGTTACTTGGGTATTGTTCTGTATAGATTCAACACATTTTATTATAGCTCACGGCTTACCCATTATTTTTATTTATTCAAACAATACACCGATTTTATTTTTGAACTAGCAACAATTTTGTTTTGTTTCTGAAAGTGCAGCAAAGGAAGCTCCTATTGAAAACAAAAAGAGTTGTTGAATCGAAAAATAAGATTTTTGGCAACAATGTGAACTGATAAAAAATATTGTTATATATATTAGAACCATTGAAATAATAAGAAATTAAGCTCAATTTTTTGTTTATGGTTGATTTTACAAGATTATGTTGTTGAACCAAGAATGATTTCTGTTAGAAATATTAATTGACTAACAATATTGGATTCTATAAGTTATTTTGTTGTTTCAAATATATGATTGCATTAAACTAAAACAATGTGTGGTTTGATTAAATACCCAAGAACTGTTGTTTCTAATCATTGCGTTAAATCGCCCAATATTCCTCTGCGTGAAGCTTACATCAAACCTGTAAAAAAGTAATTAAACGGTCGACAGTAACATTTGTAAACAATTACTTCTAGCATATTTTTCTGGAATGTGCTCGCTCAAAATCAGTGTTGGAAAAATCATTTTCAAAAAACGTTCACTCCTTACTCAGTGCAATGACATATCACGGAGATACATCGCACTCAAAGTTCGCGAACGAACTACAATCCAAAGTTCATGAAAGCGCAGAGTGAGGAAACGTTTCAGTTCTCATTGCAAAAGATCTTTTGTTTCTCCATCTCACAACGTTTCACTCGTATTCGAGATCCGATCCAACCAAATATCTCCTTGGCTTTGTTGTTTTTCTCTAGCGAGTATGTGTAGGCAATGTTCACGTGAGTTGTGATGTTTGTTTTTTTTAAGTATTGTGCCGCCGCAAAAGTCGAGTGGCAGGAAACTTCTGCTGGGATGGCATGACGCATCGAGGACAAATCCAACACCAACCTCCCCGGCCAACCAGTCATCATGCGGGATGTCATTTATGCAAGATATCTTTCTGTCTAGATTTCATTTCCATGAAATGCGCAGTGTGCTTTTCAAGAACGAATGCGGTGTAAAGATAAAGAGTAAAAAAAGATCTGATTTTATTCGTATTCTCGCGTCGGTGACTCGAGTAGAAAAAGTTCGCGATGTTTCATTCTCTCATCCCAGCAAGTTCACTCATGAAACGTTGGCGTGTGAAACTAGCAACGAGAGGTTCCCAAGTGAAAAGGTAGCACACGATGAACTGATATTTTTGTGAGAATTTCATCACTGCTCAAAACAAACAAAATAGCACCAGAAACAAATACAGCGAGTTATTACCTTTCCGTTGGAGGTGGATATAGATGTTAGAAACCTTGCATTTCCAGGAAATTTACTGTTATTGCACTGTTGTTCTATGTTTCAGCCGTCATGATATAGTCGTACACGTTTTTTAATTTCAGACATTTGAGTTGGCTTGTTGAATTAACATTTGTAACAGTTCTGTTTTAAAACATTCAGTAACCTGAATATATGAGTGCAATGTTTTTCGTTATCTTTATAATAGCTTTAAGTTACTTAAATGAAATGAATTGACTGATGTTTACAATCTTTACTAACTTCAAGTTACCCAAATGAGAATTAAACATAAAAATAACAACAATAACAGTTTTGTGATGATTTTATCACAATTTAGAAATAGGAGGGGGGTCCGTGAGCGTAACATAATTAAAGAGGTGAGTCTGGTCACGTGTTAGTTATTGTTACATAAGGTTTTTTTTGTGTTACGTAATTAGGTTTTTTTGTGTTACGTAATTTGTGCACAAAGCCTAAGGTTTCTTTTCATACTGGGGATACGTTCCACTTTTACTATGAAACTGTGTTAAAAAAGATCAAATAGAGTTGATAAATTTACAAGCATAAACATTTTAAATTGCTTCGATTTTGTTCGTTACCTTTCCATGCAATGGTCAAAACACATTTTTTTTAAATTTTCAGTTACACAAATATGATTACTTTTTGCCCAAAAAAGAAAAAAAATAAGGTTCAAATAAGGTCGATAGGTTGTTCCGTTCTGGAGTTATAGCTGAAAACAAACCGTGTAAAAAAACCTTAATAAGAAATATGAACTCGATGACTTTGATAATTTGTGAGAAAAAGTCTTTTTGATGGCAGATATAATATGGAGTTCATACCCTAGTTGCACACTTGTTCCAACTTAGTCAAAGTAACTTCAATGTGACTCAATTAAGTCACAATCAAGTTGCTGCAACAAATTATGACAGATTTGTGTTGCTTGGGTATTTGACTCAGATTAGACAATATAATTTTAAAGGTTAGCGAATTCTTTGACTGAAATAATCATGCATGTACGGAGTTAATCTTTCAAACAAAAACTATAATTCTTCTTTATTAGAAATCTCTTTTATATGGTTGCACATCTCATAATTATTCAGATTCACACTGTTCACGAGAATCGAGTTTGAAAAAGTATCTCTCCAGCCTGACTAAAATACATCCAGCAAATAGCGGCCAACTAATGGAGTGAAGTTACTTACTACTCTGTAGAATTATCAGACTAACCTCATGTTCCTGTCCATTTATTCTCACATTTACTGATAATTTTCCGAATATATCATAAGGTTCACCATTTATCACCATCAGTTTACTTTGACAACGTTCAATGCTCAAAGGCGATACATGGAAGTTGATTTTGTTGATAACTGATACCGCTGCTCCACAATCAATCTCCATTTTAAAATCCATTTCATTTATCCGAAAAATCAACTAAGCACGGTGATCTGATTTGTTTGACCATAGAGATCATCATACAAGAATATATCATCTTCAACATAAGAACCGTGAAGCGTTAAACGTTTGAAATCGTATGTATCATCAGCTTGATCCTGAGAATCAACAAAATTTACCATTCGTTTAGATCTCAACAATCTACAATTGCGTTCAATGTGACCTTTACGCTTACAATGGTTACATATCAAATTTGCATGATAATTAGACCCATGATTTCCAGTTTACGAGTTGTACCTGCCGTGTGAATTGTTTCGTCAAAAGGATTTTTTCGTTGATATTTATCCGATTTCCGTGTCTGTCCCTAAATCTTACTGATAATCTACCTTGCCTGCCATTTTCATCGCCAGAATCATCTGATCATCTGCCTAAGGGATGCCTCACCGAATAAACTTTTCCACCTTCGTCACCTCACTGTGCACTACCATTTTCACAACTTCCTCCAAAGATTAACCGTCCTGCATTATTAATTTCTTCTTGAGATCCTCATCTCACAAACCAAGGCTTCATCTCTGTGATTTCCAAAGTTGCAGGTTTCTACCAAAATTTTCACAGCTAAAATATAGTTTTCCGCCGACTCGTCTATACCTTAGATTCTATAGTGAAATTTATATCTATTTATCATATTTGGTTCCCCCTTATCCAACCGTTCACGCAACTTATTTATCATGTCAGTTATATTGTGCTTAAATCTTTTCCAGGGTAGAGCAATTTCAACTCTTCGAATATTACTGGACCACTTAAGGTGATGAAAAGACTCCATTAGGTTTCATCTTTAACATTATTCAAATGATACATGAAACCCATACACTCCATGTAATCGAAGAAACTAGGCCCTTTAACATAATAATCAACAGTACCGATTGAAGACATGATGATGTGAAGTTAATTTTGAGAATGGAAAAAAACGATAAAATAGGGTGGAACGACTTACGTGACCTGGGCTCTTACTCAGATAGTGGGTATCATCTCCTCTCCGTAATCAAATTGGAAGAACGTCCGATAGTGAACAATTCTAGGGTTTTTTTTTTCATTAGGACGAATCTGAAATTGAGAGACTCTCTTTGATTATTTTCTCTTTCATTCATTTTCCATTCAGCTTTACATTTTTCATTCTACTAATTCTAGAGTATGCTAGCCAGCACTGTTGTGTTTCTCTCTGTACTAAAGAATCCCTCAAGAGAGAGGAGAGAATCTCTCAATGTTAGATTCGCCCTCTTGAAAAAAAATCTTAGAATAATTATATGCTGTCGGACCGCTCTCTACTCACCAGTAACTCAGTCTGGCTGCCTCTCATCAATGCTCCATAGGAACACTAATATAATGCCTGATTCTTTTCAATGCTCTGTCGCTCACCAGCAACTCGCTATGACTGCTTCTCGTCGATTTTTACGCAGGATCTCACTTAGATCTCACTGAACTACTGTGACTGGAACTCACTATATCCACGCTTAATGATCTTTGTTCTTTTCATGCCCCGTTTTCCAACTTTTGGTTATCACGATTAGCTTCGAAACATCGTCGAACGGTATGACGGATCTTCACATTGGCGAACTATGTGTTGCCTGCACTTTTGAAGCTTAATCGAATTACAATGAACACCGGCGTTACTGACCAAATGACTAAAATTTCCACAAAATATGCAAAAAACTTTCATCTACTCCGGAATGAACGTGATCAAACGTACCAAAGGCTACACACTTTTATTCTTTTCAAAGCTACTTTGCGCAACATCTCTGCGTGGTCACGCACTCTAGCAGCCCATCGATAAATTCATCAGTTTACTACAACCTTGTGGTCAGCTGACCACATCACCCTCGCTGCGCTCCACTCCTTGCGTTGAAGTTTAACATCCGCACACGCACGGCTCCCGATAGCAGCAGTAATAGATAACTGATTTTGTTGCTCTTTCTCTCGGCAAAAAATGTTACTATCATTTTGTGTTTCTGTGTTAAGTGCGAATTCGTTGTATTGTGTCCGTGAGTTTCTATAAAAAGATCACCAATTCAGCGCTTCAGGTTCCCGCGGTTGAGTTATGGGCCAATTGTCGAATGTTTATCGTTGCAACCCAACGACGATGAGTCGAGCCTTTCTAGCGTATACAGCTGGTCCACGGGTTGTCTATTTACAGCTCAACATATTTTTTTTAAAATGTGAACCAGATTACTGACGATCTGTCAAAATGATTTTCGGCTATGGCGGAAATTATTAAGGTGAGATCCAATAAACAGAGGGCTGTATAGAGTATAGAGTGAATATCTCAGCTCGAGGTAACGATATAAAAGGTGTCACCAAAGCGAATTTTGACCCTCAAAATCCAGCAGGAGCAGGTGGTTGGTCGTTTTAAGAACCCTCAGCTTTCTTCGGTTAAGGTATTCCATGTTAAAATGCTAGACACAGTATCGATAAGTACAGGAAAAATTAAATTTACCCCTCAGACTTGGTTCGTGTGACATTTTCTGGTTCATTCATCCCACAATACGTCAAGTTGAGAAAACTTCGTTGTTCGTACTTCTGCCACAAATTCAGCTGATGGGATATTAATCTGGGACAGGGATGTTTGAAAAAAAAATGTGGTGGGTTATATCAGGGATAAACCACAAGCTTCACGAAGAACCATTTGGTTTTTAGTAATAACAGATATTAATAAAATAGTTCTATAATTTTGCTTTGGGCCCGTCCCAACTTATGAATTTTGCTCTATACTGCACATTCGTGATTCTCATCTTTCTGGACCATGCTATTCAACGCTGGACGAACCAAAGCATACGAGACGAACCGAAATGATTTCATATCGGGCGAATGGCCAGTTTTCAGTGTGCTGAAATTTTCTGTCTCCCATAGCACGTCCGGGCGGACTGTGACGGGTGGACAATGCTCTGACCGAACCACCAGCTTACCGAAATAAAGCAAAATAATTTTGCAGCTGAGGGGTATGAATATTTCGTAATTTAACATGGAATGAAGCTAAATGAAATAAAAAGTGGAAGACGATTTGAACCATTTGTTACCTGTTTTTGAGGACCCAGACAGGGAAAACATATTTTAAACCAGTTCATACGGAGATTTGTACGGGAGCAAACGTAGGTCATTTTTAAGTAAAACATTTAACCACTTATACAAATAGCACCTAATTGCAATTTCAATGCAAGTTGCATTGCAATGCATTGTAAGTTTTGCTTACCTAATGATGTATGAGCGAAGTTTGTATATGTATTTGTATTTGTTTGTTAGTTGAACGAGAGTTATTAGCGTTCAAAAACCTTTCACTTTTGCGTAACGCTCTCATTAAAACAAAATTGAAATGACACCCGACTTAGGAAAGAGAAACGTAGTCCTACGTTAAAAAAATCATTCCACTTTGATTTTTGGGAGCCTCTTGGGTCAATAACTGTGCAAAATTTTAGTTTGATCGATGAAATATATTTAAAAAAAAAATCTTGCGCATGGCCCATTGTCCATTAGAAACAAACCTAGAAAATCACTGGGAAAGTTTTCAAGGAAACTTTCTTTCAAAGACCACAAAGCAATCTGAAGCTTGTGGAAAACTTTTTTTAGGTAAAACTTATTGCTCACCAAACGAATGGCTCATGGGACTGTTTTTTTAGCAGCTTTGCTACTTACGTCTGCTGCAGTCTGCGTAGAGAAGCCACGTTGTGTTCACTCCACACGAAGGAACTGTGCTGCTAGAAAGCTACGTCCGATAGCAGTGAGTTCTCCTCCCAATTACTTTTGATCAAGTTTAACAACCTCTGATTGCCTTCACATGTATGAAGGACCAGAAACAGGTTGGTTGGACAAAGTCCAAAACAAATCCACGGGATAGAAAAGAATCTCCACGAAATGTTAAAAATATTAATTTGGAATTCCAAGTCTCCCTATCCAAATCGTTTCCATCGGGTGCCCTAATGCCCTAACCCAATCCCCATTTTTTGAGTTGAGTTGAGGTATGAAAACATGATAATTGACATCTGGAACTGACTTCCAAACTGAAATCTTTTTTTTAGAATGATTAAATAAACTATTATGAAGGCTGTGAAAAAGAAAAAAGGGGTTTTGTCATTTTTAAGACACCAGTTAAGGAACCGGCCTAAGAACTGAAAATTAAGGATCTGATTATCATTTTTATACTTGAACAACAGATTCCGGATTTGGCTACATTTGCATCTAATTTCTAATTATTTTTTCTACGGTTGATGCACTAGACTTTGTTTAGACTAAATACTTAAAACTGTGGACAGGATCAAATAATCATTTGTACTGTTCTAGCCATTTGTGGCCAAATATGGCATTTTAATAAATCTACACAAAAAAAAAATTTTTTTTTCCGATAACTCTACTTCGCTTCTGGATTAGTGATTCTTCTTGTCTATGAAATAGGAAAGGAATGACTTTGAACTTTGCGAATAAGGAAATTATTTTCTTTTTATTGAAGAAGAATGCAGTTGCCCTCCCCTTAGTTTTGATTTTATTTTTAGAATTTTATTATTTGTTTAAATTTTTTATTATTTAGTTTTTATCCCAGCAGGTTGCAAGGTTACTTGTTGTAATACAGTTGCTGTTACTCCAATGCCACAAATTAAGTCACAATCAAGTCACTGTAACCAAATATGCCGGTTTTGAGTTGCTTGGAATGTTTGTCAGATTGCTCCTTTGCCTAAATGAAAAGCCAAATGACGCGAAGTTACCTCTTTTGTGACAAGTTGAAGCAAAAAAGCGTCAAAAGTGGACATCCATGAGATCTTTTTTAAATAGTAACGCCTGAAAAATTTTATTACAATCTTTTTCCTTTAACCACGAGCCCTGCCCATCTAGCCTAATGTATGTAAAAAAATATCTCTTAATCTGTCATATTAGCTATTAGATAAGCATTGATTGATTTTTCTCCCGCTAGTTGAAAGTTGAAGAAGCTATGCTCAATTAAATTTTCAACGCTTGGTTAATCAAAAACTTAATATTCAAACCAATGCTATAACTTTTAGAACCCAAATAATACTAGATTAAGGAACATAGTTGATAGTTAGAAAGAGTATTGTACTGTAGTTTAGTATTATTGAGAATGTATGTTGATCATATCTTACAGTTTGATTTAGCGTGTTGGAAAACAAGACATCAAGCTTGTCAGAGCAAGAAATTGCAGTTGTCTTAATCTATTTGAAGAATATATCCGTTTTTATCAGCATGAGTCGGATAATGAGCCTGATTGAATGTGTTGACGTTATTTGGACGATTTATTGCAAGCTGAGACCACCACCGCACTTCCACAAGAAATCACTGGAATTTTGGATAACAAGATTGGGTGGCAACAGCGTTCGTTTTGGTAAACGATAAGCCTTACTCACGCTTCGTTTAGTATAATATTTAAATATTAGTACCGATTTCTGATTTGAATCGATTTATACCAACAGTAAGGATGCTATTGGGGGCCACACACAAAGTGTTATGGTGGTTTTTCATTGAAAGAAACAAAGTGATTTTTTGTAATGCTGAAAATCCGAATTGAACTGAGTTAAACCTATAATAAGGATGCTTTTGGAGTCACTCACAAAGCGTGATGGTGGTTTTTATTTAGGAAAACAAAGTTAATTTTATTAACGATTGAAAGACGCTTTGTTGTTTTCTTATTGTGCTCACTCGATCACTCTTATCACCGAATTATAGATAACCGAAACAATATGCGCCATGCCCAATAGGAAAATAGTGCGTAATACAGCATCGTAACAACCTATCACAGCCGATGCTCGAACCAAACTTTTTTTTCGTTACTTTCAATTTTTACTACTGTATTCTTCAATCTATTTATCTAGTTTATAAAGAACAATCTATGTCTGTTGTCCGATAGCAGTGGCACAAATTCTGTGAATCGCTTTATTGTTGTGTTGAGAAAGAGGTTACAAAATTCCTAGAGTAGAAAACATCATTAGCCTTAAGTTTAAGTTATTCTTATTATACATACTGTAACTGCCTCTTCTAGCTATCGTTCAACAAACGGTTATGCCAGATCTATTCAAGATTTAATGTAGGTTGTAGGTACCTTTACGAGCACAAAGGATTCTATAGAATAGAGATTTCCTTTGTATAGCGAATTGTAGAATATGATATTAAGCTAGAATTTGGGTATAATTAGATTTTGCAAACACTTCTTTTTCACCGTACTTCTTATCCTATGTTCTAACACTCTATTTAAATTTAAGCTTAGAAATAAAACAGCAAACAGGCAAAAAACAATAACTCGATATAAATCTCAGCTCAGAGTAAAATTGTAAATAACATACACTGTATAGAAGTAGATAATGTGCTATTGTTTCTGGAACACAATTGTAAAGGTTCATCACGCATCGCCAATCCTCTGTCAGATCCCCGGGTGTGGCTAGCGTTTGCTTTATTTTTCTGCAAAGGGCGCATCCAGCTTGTCAGTCGTCGTAGCGATGTTAACACTCCCCTCCTTAATGCGCCTAGAATTTCTTAGAGGTGTATTCCCTGATCCGCGTACGTCGATCACTGCAAGCTTCACTGCTGGTCTTTCGTAAATCCCTGTACATGTTTGAACAGTAGACTGCCTGACTTGACCATCAGCAGCTACTTTAGTTGAAATTATTCGTCCTTTTGGCCAGCAGTTACGAGGAAGATTGGCATCAGCTATCACCACAATGTCACCAACTTCCAGTGGTTTGGTTTCGGTAAACCATTTAGTTCTTCGGGTCAATTCAGGAAGGTAATCTCGGAGCCACATCCTCCAGAACGAATTGGCAAGCTCTTGAGAAAGTCGCCAGTTCTGTTTCAACGTAGACGGCTGGTCATTGAAAGGTATCCAAGATAGTAAACCATTCGAAGATCCGATCAGAAAATGATTTGGCGTCAACACTGGGGAGTCATCA
>JASCZW010012851.1:0-27256 GCA_034211315.2 Aedes japonicus
TTCCTGTTAATAGCAAAATGAGTATTCTAGTTGATAATCTGTCCAGATAATGAAAGCAAAGCGACCTTTCTCAAAGAAAAGTGATTACAGTAAGATTACAGCAAGATAAAAACTAAATGTGATATCGAATTTGACAAAAGTGAAGTGAAATCAAATGTTGATATTAATTTGATGTTGATATCAAAATAAAGTTTCGAATTGCTATCATTATGATGTTAGACTTTACTCGGGAATAGCTACACAGAATTTCCCTGACATTATAATGCTTCACTTGGTTTAACGTAGTCTACGTCAACCGGTCGTGTCTTGTACACAACCCCACTGATTTTTTATATTGTTTACTATTGAAGGTAATACGGATTTCAGACATTTTTTGAAACAAAATGCAAAAAGTTGAATAATTTCGTTATTTTTCAGTAAATTTTTTTTTTTGCGAGCGGAAATCCATTCCTAGTCATATTTCGATGCACTTGTCATCTAGAGCTTTAAATTCGAGCTTGCAAAATTTCACTTTTAATTTAGCTAAACTGACATGATCTGACATGACCCGATATGACCTAAGATGACCTGAAATGACCTGACATTATCTGACATTATCTGGCATTATCTGATACGACCTGACATGACCTGAATGTCGCTCCGCTGGCTGAGGATTTATTTTACTACCGGTCGGTAAAAAGTATAAAATTCGTAAAATTGCAAAAATAAAAAAACGTCATTTTTTATGGAGATTTTCTGTCAAGCTAATTTAAAGTTTAATAAATGTTAGTCATTATTGTTTGTCTTTTTTTATTCAGGGAATTTTTACACTTTTTGGAGCTCAAGGCTTGTTCTTCCCCGTGTAAATCATTAAATTTATTTAAAAAAATATAAATATACATACTCAGGATTGCTCAGAGTTACTTTCGATTACTCACTGTCTTCCCTCTTGTTTTAAAATGATTTGTAACGGCCTAACTGTGTTGTCAACAGCCCCAGAGCACCTCTTTTCTCGCCAATTGTGAATGTGAAAAGATTGGGATTTGGTTATAGCTATTTTATGATAAAATATTGATTCGACTGTCATATTCAGTGCAACGGGATTATTACACAATTGAATCCATATTTATGTTCTTTTTTTTTTACTGTTTCTTATCGGAGCTATTTTGGGTATATTTCATTCAGAATATTAACTACGATCTTCTGTGTTGATCTGATTCTACAATCCTGATTTGGTAGTGCATAATAAAGTTGATAATAACATATTAAATTTCATTTGCCTCAGCGATAATTTTTTTTACAGGTTCCATATGCATGGTCTATTTCGTCTAAATTTTCTTAAACGGCCCTCATTAATTTTTTTTTGAATTTTGGGTAATTTTTTTGATCTTCAAACGATTCGGCCAATTAAATTTATAAATATTGCTTCGCAGTACTTCGGCACCCCCAAGAATCACTTCGTCATGGGTTTTTTTTTTGTTGATCGATTTACCTGAAACTCGGTATGTTAACGCAGAATTATAGAAAGCATGTTGTTGCCAAGTTTGTGCTTTGTAGGTTTTAAAAACCGCTTCTGACGAAGAGAGGCAAAAGTGCGGAAATTGAATCCCCATATATTCAAATATTTTACACAATGAGTTCTGAAGAATTAAAACCAAAAAAATGGTGTGTTATCGCAAATTTCAGGTAGAGCTATGCAAGGCTCAAGCGGATCAACATAAACAGCATCCAGATAGTACGTTCTGCGTCTCAACAATTCGAAAAATTGAATCCATTGCCTCACTGCTGGGTGGCGATCAGGTTATCTTTATCAGTCAGGACGACAAAGCTAAAGTCCCGATTGGACTCACAGCGGCACACAAACAGGCACCTTGAGTACCGAGTTAGTCTACCTGACCATAACTGGGTAGTAGCCCCAAAACACAAACTTACACCTTCCGTCTACAGTGCGATTGTAATTAAACCACATGGACAAGGCTATCCAGATGCTGTGACGTATTCAGGGCCAACGTATATTGCTATTAGAAGCCTCAAGCATTCTGCTTCCAATGCCGCAACGCATTCGGATGATTTAGATACTTTGATGGATGTTGAAGCTTTTCAAAATTTCATGAAAACTGAAGATGGATTTGTAAAACTGGTCATGATTATCTCCGTCGATGGGGGCCCTGACGAAAATCCGAGGTTTGGCTCTTATATACGTAGAGATGTGTATTTCAGTTAAATACATTTTTCATTATAGATACCCAAAAGTTATTTTGTATGCTGTGTAACACTTTCTTCGGCATGACCTTGATGCAATGCTTGTCATGACCAATGCGCCTGGAAGAAGCGCGTTCAATCGTGTAGAGCGGAAAATGGCGCCACTCAGCGCCCAACAAGCTGGAGTGATCCTGCCTGCCGATTCATATGGATCCCATCTTGATGAAAGAGGTAAAACCATAGATGTAGAACTCGAAAAGAAAGACTTCACAGCAGCGGGTGGAGCATTGGCTCAACTATGGAGTGCATTGGTCATTGATGGATTCCCAGCTGTAGCCGAATATAAAGAACCAAGGTAAGCATGTGATCCTCCTAGCTTGCCAGATCATGAATGGTACAAGGACCATGTACGCGAATCTCAATATACCTTGCAAATCGTTACATGTGAAAATACTGGATGCTGTAAGCCATTCCGAAGTAGCTATCTCTATGTTTTACCGAACAGGATCCTTCCACCACCTTGCCCATTGAGACAATCTAGTGCGGGTATCATGGTACCAAGACCAGGAGATGTAAAACAGACAGATCGGTTTTTGCCTCTGTTCCAGCGTCTTACTTTGGGTGTACCAATACCTGTTGATTCTGACATGGTTAATGTACCATACGACATGTACTGCCCTTCGCTTCGTAATGAAATCAAGCAAAGAACCTGTAAGACTTGTGATTTGTATTTTGCATCGATGAAAGCTGCTGGTATACACACTAAATCGGTTCATGGATCTTCGTGCAACAAACAATCTGGTAAAGTTCGTCCCGTGCGAGTAGCAGCTCGCCGATGTAAGGAATTGCTGTGTGTGATCCGCGACGATTACACAGGAGCTGAAGGCGTTGACTGGATGGATGAAGAGGATGTTGATACGGACAACGCAACTGATTTCACGCCACAATCAATGGGCGATTATTTTGCTGAGGTTCGAGCCGTCGAAGCCTGGGTAACAAATGAGTTCACAGCAGCTGATTAATCATGTATATTTGCTAAATCGTAATAGCACATAAATAGATGGTTCTGCTGATTCGTTTGCGCCAAAATTGATTTCTTATTTTTTTATTCAACTTTCTTTTGTATTCAAAGCTTCAATAAAAACATAAACTGCTTTAAAAACATTTCACAAGCAACTTTGAATAATTTTAATGAGAAAAAAATGAAATCTTACTAAGATGTTTGGGAGGGGGGGGGTCTTTGAAAATCTTACGATGCCTACATGAAAGGGAGGTAAAAATGGCAATAAAAACCCTTACGTAAATTGTAGATGACCCCCAATATATGCAGAAAGGTGTTCAATTGAGTTAAAAATTGATGAAAACCAAAATACGCCCTGTTTATTTTAGAGTATTATTACGCCTTAGGTTTTTCGCCTGTTAAACGTCGAGCACTCGACACTGAAGAAGTCTGTAAGTAGCAGACGAAATAGGCCTATCTGCCAAAAGATAAGCTTGTAGTGGAATTTATAGAAATTTGCTCCCGTTTACTAGCGAAAATTTGAAAAAGTGTTTCAATGTTTTATTTTTTATTTTTAAGAAGTGGAACAGTTTCCACCATACTTTCGATTTGCGGAAGGACCATGAGTTGTTTAGCTGTTTTCAACTTAGTTTTAAGATTTTTATATCAGAAGCTTGTCTGTTGTAAACAAATATAATTATTATTATTTTTTTTAAATATCGAGGACTTGCAAATACCCCATATGTTACCCACCGCCACTAAATCGACGTGCAAGAGAAACGTGGTTCAAAAACGTTCACTTCCAATTGGATGATTCTGTTTCGTGGAATGTCACGATACCGAATTTTTGGCACCCATTCAATGTGGTGCGAAAAACATGTTCAATTGGATGCCAAGCTCCGATGATGACCATGAGATTGGTGGAGCTGCAACCGGTTGTTTCCCATCACCGTCGTCGTTGTTGTCACCATCGTGGCCGCCGCCGTCGTCGTTGGTGCAGTTTGCGCACCGAAGCGAAGGTCGTTCAATTGAATCGGTATTATAAATTTCTAATTAATAGACTGTTCTATGTGGGGAGCAGCAGCCAACCGAGCACCCTAATGACATTCTCATAGGAGAGCCAAACTGGCAGAGTGTAATGAGAATATTAAACTTCAACGAGGTCCTCACCAGCAAGCCTCGTGACCAACTAGTTGACGATGACAGCCCGGGCAGCGGATCATTTTGCCAGAACTCACACCCGGCACTGACTATGGTCACACGTTTCCATGCTTCAACTAAGTTTTTTTTATCGTCGAATTTATACCAATATTTCCAATAAGAGTATGGAAACTTAAGTTTTTTGTTCATTTTGGTTCGTTGTTATTGCGGGTACAAACACACAGCAGTCGGGGTTTGTGGAGTTGAGGTTGGATCCTGCTCCGCGAAATGGGTGCATTAAATTATGATGCCGTTAAATTTTATGTGCAATTACGTGAGTGTGTGTGCAATGCACATTTTTGCTAGCGAGGGAACGTGCTGTTGTAGTCGGTATCAGTAGGAAGGTTGGCACCGTTGGCTGCCTGTTGGACAACGAAATTCACATCCTGCAAACAAGGAATCCAGCTACACAGAATACTGCTCTCCCTCAGCTGGCTCGTACGTGTGTTTGTGCTAATAAAATGTAAATATGAAATTTACCTTCCAATATAATAATATTTATGCATATCGAACCGAAGCGAGCAAAATGTTGATTTCGCCTGGCTGACTGGGCCAGGCGTAGTGAGCCTATTTGCATTGCGACACGTCGCACACGATGGACCGAATTCTGTGACACTTTCCGCGAGCAGGGAAACCCGATATGTGTGTATGTTTGACGCCAGCCTCATTCCTGCTGCCGTAGACAGAAGCTAGTTAAAATATTGAATTAATTTTGTCTAGTCCAGTGCGAAAATGGAGCCCGCAAGCTCTGTCCGACAGCCAAGCGAATGATTGCCACCAATTCGGTTGACTTTAATTAATGGCTTATTACAGCCATCACTCAGACCGGGCGAGGTATTCGACTGATTGATTTACAGTCCAATCGACTCGATTTGTATGCATATGGAGAGTTTTCCCTTCCCAGTAATGTGGAGAGTGGACATTAAAATTCCATGAAGTGAGGTGTGCGTTGAGAGGTTTTAAAATTTAAGCTATTCCAGCAAAGTTTTAGTGGCACTTGAGTAGTTGGCACTGAGGATATCTGTAAATAGTGGACGAAGTATGCATATCTGTTAAAGTAAGACTAAAAGTAATAAATTAAAAGTTAATGCTTAAGGGGTATTGCAAGGCTCGTTTGAACTCAAAATTGAGTCGTATTCGAGTTAATTTCTTTAAAATTGTAGTAACTCTTATTTGAATAGATTACGATTTTGGCCTCGAAAACGACTCAGTTTTGACTCGTTTGAAAGAGCGGCCGTGAGAAGAAACGTAAGATAAAAAAATCCAAGATCCGTTGGTTACTGAACTTAGAACATTATAACTTGAGCATTAGAGCGGATTCCATGTGAAATGCCTTTGGAAGGAGTGCAAAATGAAGGGAAACATTTTCTGAGATCACATTTTCGGAAGATAGTCGTGTTCATCTTCATCCCCATGCAGTATTAGCGTGACTTTTAGCCTCTTGGGCTAGTTCGACATGTCAAGGTGACTTGGACCCTACATATCAAACCTATCAAGACCAAGGGCTATACTTATGGAAGAAAACGTGATCAGAGATTGCTCGTCTAAGGAAATCCCAACGGCTCTAACTGGAATTGATACCAGGATCCACTGGGGTGGCAGGTAACTGCGTTAACCACTACACAACTGGCGTCGTCAATGCTGCATTGAGATGAAGAAAATCCGAATATGGGTTGATAAGAACCTTTACACGAATATTTCAGAACTTTCAATATAAAATGGTGATACAAAGCCAATCGACCCAAAGTTCATTCTCAACCTGCGAGAAAAAGGAGCAGTCCTTCTCCCCTCCCCCTCCTAGACAAGAGCTGAAACCCCAAATCTTTTTTAAATATGTTGTATAAGAGTATTGGTTTATCGGTAGGTATTTTGGTGAAGAATTGTTTGTCCACCCCCCTCTCTCCCCACCACACAAACTTATCGGACCCCGCTCGCTCTCTCCTGCGAAATGTTGTTTCCGCACTGATAAATCAGTACAAAACTAATCGAAAAGTTGGTTATTTTGAAGGCTTCCTTTGTTTTACTGGATACATATCAACATATTTAGCTGAGTTGATGCTTTGTCTCCATTTTTATATACGAGGATGAATATAGCTACTACAAAAAATCAGACATAATTTTCATTTTTTATTTTTTATTATTTTATATTTTTAACTTTCTCTTAAAACTGAAATCATATTCACAAGCAATTCTACTCATTTCCTACATTTTCATCAAGAGCAAAATCATCCAACCAGCGGTTCGGCATCATCCATTAATTCGTCTAGTGCATTGTCTTCGGTGTTTTAAATGTTCCAGTGCTACAAGATCTTCGAATACCTAAAAAGTGCTGGTTACAACATTTGGATATTAATGTGATACCTCATTTCACATTCTATTACCTGGATTCGTTGAGACTTATCGTCGAAAAGGCACTCGACACTGAAGAAGTCTGCTTGAGTCTGCTAAGTAGCAGACGAAATAGGCCCTGTCTGTCAAAAGACGAGGCTTCTGGTAGAATTTGGCGGAATTAGCTCGCGTTTGCTAGCGAAAATTCGAAAAAAAGTGCTTCAATGTTTTATTTTTATTTTAAAAGTGAGTCAAATGAAGTGTTAATTTTAAATTCTCTAGTTTCCCAATGCACAATCGTTCTCTGATACGCTCGAAAGAGTTTTTAAAATAGTGTTTATTTTTAAAGAAGTGAAAGTGGATGAAGATGTCCTTGTGAGATCGAGATCGGAGTACTGCAGACTACTGATTTAGGATTGGCATGCATTTAGGGTGAACATTTTTCTTGAAGTAGTGTCAGCATACTGATGGAATGCGAGTCGTAGTGCCTTAGCTCAGCTCAGTCCTTCAGCAGCCAAAGGAGTAACATCCTTCAGGTTACTACCGTAAGAGGAGTCATGGAATCCAGACTGATGAATTACAGCTGTTGGGATTATTCCAACTCAGTCATAACTGTTCGTCGTTCGCCATCTTGTGTCGTGTGGCTTGTAGGCTTACTATACCCCTAAGCACTTATTTGAGTGTAACGAATTGGTAAAACTGTTGTAACGATTTGCTAAACTTTTCAGGTGTGTAAACGCCACTTACACCGGCATGGGGGAGATGCATGTCTGAACCCTAACACGGTTACTTTTATGATGACATCACTGGGCGTTCCGTCATGGGAACTCCGAAACAGTTATGAATGTGAGGACGGTATTGATACAAGTTGCGGTCGTGAATAAGGTGATGAAGGCATCTGCAAAGGTTTTCTGGATAGCACCGTTACCTGTAGGTAGTTTGCGTCGTTCACCCGTACATCAACACAGATTTATTTGGACCGTTGCTGGTGAGGGCTAAAAGGACTAAATGTCAAACGTTGAATCTGTCTGTTCACCTGTCTAACCACCCGCGCTGTCTATGTTGAAGTTGCCCATAGTCTGTTAACTCTCGACGGATGAAGTGCTTCGACGCAGCTACACCGATAGTCGTAGGAGATCTAGTCTATGTTGTGGACGATTGTCAAAGGAACGGATAAATGCGTGGAAGAGTCAAGGAATTCAAGACTGCGGGCGATAGGAGAGTTCACGAAGCTGCAGTACAGACTGCAATGGGGATTTTACGGAGACCAGCATCAAAATTGGCTGTGATGGAGGTTGAGTTAAGTGGTGGAACTGGATCTACTTGCCAGTGTTTCGGAGGTGAGGTATTGCGACTAGGAGCACTATACCGTCAACGTTTTGCATCACCGTGGCGGGGACAACGTCAACGCCTCGCGTCATGCGTTACTGCGGCAGTGTAATGTCAAAGTGATAGTGAAATAGAGGAAGGTGGACTGATGGAAAACAGAGGACTTGAAGTGTAGTGACAATATGGCATAGCCTTAAAGTTATTTAAAGTAAATTTATTTTTTTATGTAAATCTATTCTAAAAAAATAAAAAATCTATTCTAATTAACTGAAAATAAATTTGTAAACATTAAACAAGGAGAACTTAACAGATAGCTTATAGTCTTGGTATGAATTATTGAGTTGCGGCTACGCAACCTTGTTACATTAAATTATGTGAGTTCTAAATTAAAAGTATTGTAAATGCATTTTAAAACTAATTCCTTATATATTGCTCAACGCATTTATTATACAGGGGTCAGTTATAGAAGTCGAGTCGAGCAATTCGACTCAACAATTGTTACAATTCCGCGTTTCAAAAGCTGACTGAATCTGATCTAGTCGGCAATCGAACTCAACTTTTGACTTCAGTGTTCAAAATTTTCAAAATGTCATTGAAATATTTTGTGTAATAACAATGATTCATGACCTTCATCAATTACATTTCACTACCATTCCACTCAGTCAAAAAATAAGTATTTACATTTTTCACTCCATGAGGCAGGTTGCAATTTTAAGTATTTTCGGAGGACGTTATTAACTAATATGTGGACAAGTGCCGATTTTAATTTTAAAGATGATTCAGAAGAGGTGTTATTATCGAGTTATCGCCAACTTATTTATGCGTGACTATACTGAAGCTATTGGCAATATTAGTTCTTTTTAACATTTAAAGGTTGCTGTAGAGATGCTCAGTGATCTATCTCACTTCAATGATTTTATTTCGAAATTCTTTGACCTTCTCGTAAAGTATTTTAACTTTTTCCTTTGCTTCTAGTACCCAAGTGGGAATTTTTCAGAACTGAGGTTCAAATCTCTTATACGAGGTGAGATGGAGCTAAGGAATATTAATTCCTACATGAGTTTGTGTCCCAGCGTGGTAGGGAAGATGGAGTTTACCATATTTTAATATGGTGTCTTGAGCAATGAATATCATTATGATCAAATGAATGATTTCTTCGGAAGGGAAGTAAAGCCATTGGTCCCGGCTCATATTCATGAGTCGTCAGGTAGGATCCAGGTGGTGGAGTCATCTCCCTGGCGTCGGTGTTTATCACCATAGGAGGAAATAGGCCGACGGAAAAAAAATTGAATGATTTTTGATCAAAGAATCACTTGAATTTCAATGAAAAAATGCTTGAATTATAACAAGTTTCTTCCTGAACTTTTGATAAGTTTCTTCATGAACTTCTTGGCAGTCACTCCTGATGTTCTCGAAAATTCACATCTAACAACCCAAGCTAACCTCCCAAAAACGTTAGATAAGTTTTTTTCCCTGAACTACTTTCTAAACCTCTGATGAGTCTCATCCTGAACTGCGACGAAAATTTCTCCAAAACTTTGGGAAAGTTTTCTCCAGAATTTCTTGAAATTTTTTTTAATTTTTTTGGAAGTTTCTTCTTGAATTATTCAGAGGTCCGCTTTTGAACTATAGGGAAGTTTTAAGTAAACAGTACCTCGTTTATTTCTGATAAGTTTTTCCCATTTTTCTCAGAAATATCTACCTCAATTTCTGGAAATTCCTAAACTTCGAGAATACCTCATTTTGAAATGTTTGATTCTGAACTTCAGGGAAGCTATTCAACACTTCTGAGTAGTTCCAACTAAACTATTGGGAAGTTTCTTGCGGCACTTCTGGGAAGTTTCTTGCGACACTTCTGGGAAATTCTTTCCTGAATTCCTGATTTTTTTTTTGAGAAACTTCGTCTTGAACTTATAGGTAGTGCCCTCGTGAAGTTGCTTCGTGATATTCGGGGAAGTTTTGCTCGAGCATATTCTTCATAAGCTTCTAATAAGTCCAATCTGGAACTCCGAGGAAACTTTTTTATTAGATCTTCGGGAAAGTACTTTCCAAAATTTCTTGGAAAACTTCATTACATTTGTTCGAAGTTTCTTTTTGAACTTTTCAAAAGTCCCCTTCTGAACTCTTGAGAAGTTTTCTCTTGAACGTTGGGGTAGTTTATACCTATATTTTTTAAAATAAATTTTGGCATATTCTACTGGGAAGTATCCCTTTTCTTCTAGAATATTTCTTTTTCTTCTCTTAAGAGGTTTCTTCCTTAACTTCGATAAATCTTCATTCTAAATACTGAAAAATTCTGTTTTGAAATTAAGGAAAACACTATAGCACTTCTGGGAAGTTTCAAATAATCTATGGAAAGTATTTTTTCGGAATCTCTGGAAAGTGTTTTCTTTAACTTCAAAGAAGTTCTCTCCTGAGCTTCTAGGACGCATCATTTTGAGCTATGTGGAAGTTTGTTACTGAATTATTTCAACATTATAGGTAGTATTCTTCCTGGTTAGTTTCTTCATGAACTCCAGGGAAGTTTTTTTTCCCTAAAGTTCTGCATCTTGAATTCCTGGGAAGAACTTCAGAATTTCTGGAAGGTACCAAACTTCTAAGAAGTCCGCTTCTTTACACTTCCTCCTGAAATTCTGAGAAGTCCTCCTCTGATTTTGAAGGAAGTTTTCTCCTGAACTTCTGGAAAGTATGATCTTGAACTTGAAACTTTGCTTAGTCCTGATTTTTTTTGGAATATTTTTGCTTGAACGTCTAACAAGTGTTCCGTATATTGCTGAGCAGTTCAAAGAAGTCATTGCCTGAAGCTCTGCGAAGCCTTCTTCTGAACTTTCTAGAATGTGCCCAAAGTTCTGGGTATTATTTTTTTATACTTCTAGGAATCTAGGACTAATTTCATAAACCACTTAACTCGAGGGAAAATTTCCAAATCCCAATTGCAAATATGCTGAAATGATGTGTTTAGAAGTACTTTCGAATGATTATTTGATGTTTAAAAGAGTTCTTATTACGATCTCGACATCTGTGATAGCAAAATAGATCTGTCGATCAAAGTGACGGTCGACTCGACTTCTATATGTAATTGGCCCCATAATGTAAGGTTGCTAATACAATTTAGTTGCAAGTAATTTACCGCAACAAAAAGAGTTTAAACTTATTGGGAATCCCGACCAGAACAAAATAACAAAATTATGTCAAGTTACAGTAACGCTGTTTTTATAACAGAGTATATTAGAATTCAGATCGCGGATGTAGTTGAAATCACAGAAATAGTGACAAAAATTCATCAACAGATGGCAGAAAATTGAAGCAAACTGTTACAGTTATGTAACGATATACCAAATCATATCAACTATCGTTAAAATTAATTTTATATCCTAATTTGTTAAGAGTATGCTATGCAATTATCAAGAGGAAAACGTCTTTAACAAATTTATATCATTATCATTTTTTCGTTACATGGTTTGTTATATATATTTTTTTATTTATATGGTATATCCTTCTGGTCGGGATAGTTTTCAATACGGATTCACCTAGATGTAAAACCTCATTCATTTGATGATGTTGTTTGAGAAGGAAATAATTTCCCATCACCATGACGCGCTAGGAGTAGACAGCACTTTTTTTGCTAGAACAAAGTTGTTAAGAGAAAGTATTGATAGTTCCTTTAGCGCACGACAGGCTGTGAAAATTGAATAGAAGTAGTTTTTAAATTGAGCGGAGGGCATTGTGAGGTGGTATTTCGAAAGAAGCACCCATAGAAGCACTATATCAGTCATTCATTTCTATAAACATTATTTAGAAAATGAATGACATCGATGTCAGGGGAACACAAATTTTAAACGTTTTAGAATTTGTTAGAGAGGGTACCCCCATTTAAAGTATATTCAATATCTTTGGGATAGAGAAGAGTAGTGGTGCAGTAACACCCGTCGAACTGTGCTGTCGAAGAGATATTTGTCAAGAGTCACTTTGAGAAGTGACAAAAATTACTTACAGTTACGTGACTCTCCAGTAACGTTTGATTTTTTCAGAAGAATCTCCTCAGTGCGTGTAACTTTTATCATGACAAAGATCTCTCCGACTTCAATCGAATTTAGTTTCCTCTCATGCATAAATCTGACTCAGAATCCTAACAAATACCTGTCGAAATTTTTGTAGAGTGCATTATGTAGGGTGGTGCTATTTTTATGTTACCCATTTTGTTTTACGAATATTTCGCCTGAATGCAAATTCAATTCAATTATTTTGCAAACCCCTGTTCAAATTCTTCAGTCATTTTTAACAACAGGTGACCGTTTAGCGTTTTTGTTAATATCCACGTCGGCCAGATTATAGAGCTTAACACACAGGTTTTCCCCTTTAGTTGTACCTGGAACACAAGTTTCATCACTTACTATTCCGATAATGACATGTCAAGTGGTCACAAATTATGCCAGCTCATAAAGCTTTTCCTCCTTTCAAAAGCACTCACTCTACTAATGCAATGTTGTCGTCTATTAAGTTGCTCAGGCGAGCAATTGAAGACGTACAAACATAACTAATTTCCATACTCCACCCAAAGTCACGCGTTCCGGAATTGCATGATTCCCGTCGGGTAGAATCGCAATGCGCTGAGTGAAAATATGGGTCACAGCACCAGCCCAACCGCGCCAGCAGAGCGAAATACGTCGTTTCCATGTGTAGTCCAGCACCTGTAAATGAAACCATTAACAAGGCTGTGGAAAACAGAGCAATCCGTAATTGCATGCAATTTACTATAATTCTACGGTTTCATATTTGACTTACGTCATTAACTCTCGCGCGCGACATGTGATGGTGGGGGCATAAAAGATGCCAACGCAACCAGCACAGCAGTTCTTCTTTTGATGCCGCACGGAAATGCAGTTCTAGGGATACTGGTACTCTTGTGAAACCACCAACAGCGGAGGTGACTTCCGTCGAGAGAGCTTTTCGTTTCGTTTGCATTTCGTTTGGCACACGATTTTCATAAGGGAAATGGATTTATAATTTACTACCACTCGGTAATCCGCAGGGTTTGGTCAACAAATTTGACGAAAGTATGTAATTCGGAATGCTACTCGACCTGAATGCATTATACTGAATGGGAACACGTGATGGAATACAATTTTGATTCGGCTTCACTTTGTGCAGTTGCAATAAAAACGAACATTGCTTTGTACATCATTTGACAGCATAGAAAAAAAGAAAACAAATCAAAGAATTAAATTTTGCACAAAGTCATCAGCCTATGATAACGCAACACAACTCAGCATCAACTAGAGGGTATTAATCATATTTGATGAACATTTCAATTACAGTTCAATTTGGCTCTCTGAGTGTGCCAAATTTAACTCCTATCGTCACCACATGGCACGTACCGAGGCTTTTGATTGGATTTTTATTGTCTAATTCGTTTCAAATTGATTCCATTGCTTGCACCTCATGACAGCTTAGAGGGCAGAGCTGCAATATAAAGGCACTCGATTTTCAATTTTCGATCAAATAGTGAACAACAGCCATGAAATTGATGGAGGGGGGGGGGGGGGGCTTGGTAAGAGGAAATTAGAACCACTGGTTGAGCCTAAACCACCCCGGTGAATATTGTTCCTCGCATGATTTTACACCAAGGTAATATACGCTACATCGCTACACACATTCAATTGGGAACCAGTCAGAGGCCCACGGCCCATGTATGGAACCGCATCGGTAATTAACGCTGGAGTATTGACGAGTGGGTTAGGTCATTTTACAAGTGCTATTCAGGAACCGGAATCTCATTAACTGTTGGGTTAGGCGTTGAAACATGGTTCCATTGCTATGTCGATCTAAGCATCGAACGTTCCACCAACATCTGACAAAGTGAAGCAATTTATGGAACATCAATTGATTATCAAAATAAAATCGTGCTAAACAAGTCGGCGGTTGGACTTGACTTTGTACCCCGGAGCTGTGGAATTAATGCCACCTCGCGCGCCTGATCTCACACAGATATTTCCTTCTTGGGAGCGTGATCCCTCTGCGGTGGATCCACTGTAGAAGAATTTAACATAGTAAAATTTTATGAACCACAGCGCTTGAAATCGTGCTCTCGGAAGTGGTAAACCACCCAGAAATCCATTCCGGTGGATCCCGCGGATCTCTGATTTGCTCCAAACTCACATATCATTTGATTCGGTAGATTTTATGCCTTTTCGAAGGTTGTTTTTCGCACACCCGATGTTCCACCGAACGGTTCTCACTCGTCCGATTGAAATCAGAGTTCAATGATAATTTTTAAGCTTCTTATAAATTTGGCGTCCATACGTACGCGGACCGCCCCATTCCGTCCTCCAATTTTACGATCCCTATGAATAACAAAATCTACACCCCAACAAGTAACGCGAAGGAGAAAAAAACTCGCAAATCTCCGCGCAGATGCACATCATCCCAACCGACCGAATCGATCCAAAATAAAAATGTATTAAATGAACCAAAAAGTATCAATTCATGCTTCGATGCTCGGTGATTGGAAACATAAAATTTGGATTTGCTCCGATTCATTCATACATTTTTATTACCCGTTTTCGCCAGCGCTCCCGGTTCTTGCTGCGTTTTACGACCGGGAATGTGAATTGGCAGTGCAGGAGGAATCTTCCTTTCGGTTTACTTTAATTCTCTAAATGGGGATGTGAGACTTTTTTTTCATCATAATACAGTAGAAGCTGTTTTGGTCCCATTTGAAACTTTAAATTGGAGCTTTCGTGGAAATTGGCGAGCAAGATTGGCTCAAAATTCTTTGTTTTATGTTCCAAATAAGTATAAGGTTGGATTATATTTCCACTGTCCTTACTAACAAAGATGAATTGAACAACTATGTGCATGATAATATAAAATCACGTTGTTGGATTTAACTTCCTTAGGTTCAACTTTGCGTCGGGTTTTCCAAATTAAAATGTTCCTGTCTGTTGACCCAGGAAGAACACATTGAACAATATTAATTCATAGTGAAAAAATATTGTGGAATAAAAAGTAAGAAATATTGAAGTGAAAATTAATTCGAATTCATTTAAATTCACCTTATAGTGTAGGGTATAGAGTGTTTCGAAAAGTAGTTAGCAACATTCAAGCAGTAATTACTCCAAAATGGCTGTTATGATTTATGTATATTAGTTAGGAACATTAAAAAAAGTAATTACTCTAAAATAGCTTATATGTTTTAAGTGCATTTTGCGGTGACATGTTTGTTCACTTTTCAGTAACAGTTGCTATCAATTGGCTTTGGTACAGTGGTACGTTTCAAAGATGATTCGAATTGATCCCGAAAGAAAATTCTGCACATTTGGTGCTCAATAAGGGTTTTGCGTACAATCAAATTGCAAGACGAGTCAAAATGAACCATACGAATCTCAAAAATGTAATGGAAAAGTTCGGTGCAAGCCTTTTCGTGAAAGATTTGCCCCAATCAAGCAAGAAATCGGACTGAAATTTGAAAGTGGTTAATACATAAGGGAAACCCCATCGGTATCAATGCGGGAATTGGCATAGCAATTCAACACCAGCATCGGAATGATTCAATAGTACCGAAAAAGTCCCTCGGTAGCAAGCTCGGGCCAAAATAAGAGCGCAAAAACAGTATAACTGGATGCTGGAGAACAAAGTCGAATGCATCCTGATCAACGACAAAATATAGTGTCCTTCTTTGAAGTTTCATGATCTTTATTAAAGTTCTGTGGATCGTGGATCGATATCGTGAATTTATTTAAAGTTTCGTGAACTTTTTAAAAAATTTTAAACTATTCTGTAAATCCGTGTACTTCTCTGAAATTCCGTGAACTCCTTAGAAGTTTCGTGAAAATCTTTGAATTTCCGAGACCTTCTCTGAAGTAACGATAACGTTTCTGAAATTCCAAGAACTTTTTTAAATTACCATGGAAAACTTTGAGAAAATATTCCAAAAAGAATTTTACGGAAATTAAGAGAAGTACACGGTACTATAGAGAATATCACGGAAGTTCAGAAAATTCTCGTAATTTCATATATGTAATTGAAATTCCAGAGAAGTTCTCAAGACTTCAAAAAAATTTACGAAACTTCAAAGGAGTCACGGAACTTCAGAGAAGTACACCGATTTTCAGAGGGGCTTAAAGATTTTTAAAAAAGTTCACGAAACATTTCCATGAACTTTTTGAATTTTGATTAATCCCTCTAAAGTTCCGTGAATTTCTCTGAAGTTTCGAGGACTTCCCTAAAGTGTACTTTGTGAATATCGGTGAACGTATCGGAGCTGTACTTATTTATTTTTTTATTTCGTCAACAATTTGTAGACTAGAAGATAGACAACTTGCTTTTTCTTAACTATACATAAATATAAAAATTAATTAGTTTTGTATCCTCAGGGACTTAAAATACTGTTCCAATTTATACCGAGACATTGTAACGTCAATGGCTTCATAGTTTTGATTATAGGAATCCATCATGCTATTTATTGGTCCATTTTTAGCATATTCCGTGCGATGATGGTTTAGAGCAAATAAATTACGATTTCGAAGTCGTCTAATTGGTACATAAAAATTTACTTTAGAAAGTATCGTTTACAAATAAAACTATCGCATATTCTCGTCGTTCTTTCAATGTTTGGATGTCAATCAACATTTGCGAGCTTCATATGATGGAAGACGATGTGAGGCCCAGCTTAGCTTACGAAGAGCATATAATAGAAATTGCTTTTGTACTGATTCTATTCTTTCTTCATGTATACCTGTACGAGGAGACCACACAATGCTGCAATATTCTAGTATAGACCTCACATAGGCAATATATAGAGTTTTAATAGTGTACGGGTCTTGAAAGTTGTAGCAGAAGCGTTTAATAAACCCTAACATCCTATTTGCCTTGTGTATGATAGTTTTGTAGTGGTCTATAAAATTCTGAAGTTCCGTAAATTTATCTAAACATTATAATATCCAAGACCTTCTCTAACGCTCCAGTGACTTCTATAAGGACTTCTCAAAAGTTTTGAGGATTTTATTGTAAACTTCTGTGGTGTTTCTTTCTTGGGTTTTGAGGACTTTTTTGAAGTTCTCAGACGTTGTCAAAACTCTATGAAGTTTTCGAAACTTTGATAAAACTCTCGAAACTTTGATAAACTATGCTGATGATCTCGGAACGTTCTGTGCTTCTCTGAAACATTCAGAACTTTTCTATTTTTTTGTGAACTTCTCTATGTTTCTCTGAAGTTCTTAGAACTTGTGTGTATTTCTCGGATCTTCTCATATTTTTTCAAGGAGTTCTCTAAAATTATGGAGACTTTCTGAAGTTTTTGTAACTAACTTGAAACTTTGCAGCTTTCTGAAGTACTCGAGACTTCACTGAAGTTCTTTGGAATTCTAATTTTTCGGGACTTTTTGGGATATTTTAAAAGTTCTCAGGACTTCATTGGAGTTTTATTTAACTGCACTGTAATTCAACTGACATCCCTGATGTCTTTGAAACTTTGCTGAAAATATTGGAAGTTGCATGTGTATCTTAGCACTTTTCTGACATTTTATGGACTTAACAGAAGCTCCTAGAAGGTCTCTCAAGTTTTAGGAACATATTCCGTGAAATTCACTGAAGTTTCATGAGCTTTTTCCCGTGAACTTTTGTCGTGTTTCAGTGATATCTTCGAAATTCCGCGAACTTTTCTGAAATTCCGAAGACTTTTTTTATGTTCCGAGAACTTCTGCAAAGTATCAAAGAATTCACTAAAATTTTCGGAAATTTAAGAAACCTTCTGAGTTCTCGAAACTTTACTGACGTTCTCGGAACTTCTCTGATGTTTTCAAAACTTCTCGTAAGTTTAAAGAATTTCTCCAAATATCACGGAATTTCTCTGAAGTTTTTGGAACTTCTCTGATTTTTTAGAGAGTTATCTGGCGTTTCAGAGATTTCTTTTAAATTCGGGAGAGATATCTGAAACTGTTGGGACTTTCTTGAAGGTTAACTTAAGTTTTCAAGACTTCACTGAAGTCACAGTTCTCTGATTCTTACATTTCCCACAGCAAAGTTTCTTTTTTCACAGTTCTTTGGAATTTGCTGAATTTTCCTGGGATTTGTTGCAGTTTATCGAATTTAACTCAGGAAGTTTTTCTAATTCAACTGAAATTCTCGGAACTTTTTTTTAAGATCTTGCGTCTTCATTGAAATTTTCTGAACCTCTCTGAAAATCTAGGGACTTCAGTGAAATTCACTGGATTTCTCTGGTATTCTTGATACTAGAAGTATTTATTTTTTTACTGTTCTTCATCGGTAAGACCTGTCCCAGACAACACCGCTGGTTATCTTCTCGGTGGAGACAGGTTGGTTGATAGGCGGGCATGCCCCCTCCCGGAATGGCTCACAAGGCTGGGTGATAGTAGTGACTGTAAGGGACCGGAAGATCAAAAAGACCGGTGAAAATTTTCTACCCTTTTTGATGGCTCTGACAAGAGCCGATTTTGTTGCAGGAGGAATGATAGCGAGCAATTTCATGCAATTCTTGGCACTGTACTGACATTCTAAGAACTTCCAAGCACTATATCTCACTACACTTAAATTCTTGGAACATTTTTTTTAAGATTTCGAGACTCTCGGTAGAGTTCTTTTAACTTCATTATAATTTAAGGGACAACACTGATGTTTTAAGAACTTCACTTAACATATTGGAAATTTTATGTAACTCTTGGCACTTTTCTGAAATTCTAAGGACTTTCAGGCAGTTTTTCTAACTCAACATATATTCTCGAAAATTTTTTAGGTCTTGGGACTTAATTGAAGTTCTCCGAACGTCACTGAAAATCTAGGGACTTCATTGAAGTTCCCGGAATTTCTCTGTTATGCTTGATAATTTTAAGAAATTCTCAAGACTTCACTGAATTTTAATAAATTTCTCTAAAAGTATTGAGCCATCCCTGAAGATCTGCGGATTTCAATAATGCTATCAGGACTTTTCTGAAGTTTTTGGGAGATCATAGTATCATAGCATAGTAATTATACCGTAGAATATAAAATAATTTGGATGAACAATAACATCTAGAGGAATCATAAAAAAGGGAGACTACAGTTCTTTCCATAATTTTATTGATAGATTATTGATATTGATATTGATAGATGAATATGGTTAGACAATCATCTCTATTATTGTGACCATTTGGACCAGCTGGACGACAAAAGTTGTGAAAAGGGACCTGGTTTTCAGAAGAAAAAAAAATTATGTTTCGTCAAAACAATTCAGCTTGAACAACCATCGCGAACATTAGTGAATTGGGGTACGAATTATTGCAGCATCCTCCCTAATCACCAGATTCAGCTCCCTATGACTCCTAAATGTTCTCACACCTCACAACATTCCTTTGTGGAAAGCAGTTTTCATCAAACGAACTGGTTATAGCCGTCGTAGAGAAGTATTTGGAAGGCCTTCCAGAAAGTCACTTCCTTGATGGGACAACAAAGTTGGAAGATTGTTGAACCATGTGTATTGATCTTATGGAAGACTATACTGAGCAATACAAGCGATTTCCTCAAAAATAAAATGTTCCATACGACAATCCGATGATTTAATCCTAGAAAAATTACTTAGGAGCAGGATCCAATGGGGTCTCGAATGACCACACAATTATTTGAATTGAGCCCTAGTAATATGGTTGTTAAGATTATTTGAAGATACATGCAAATACATATATGTGAATCACAAAGTAGACAATTAACTAAACAAAAAATATATTACAATATGATGAAAATAAAACAAAGTTTAAGGTTTTCATAAACGTATTATTAAAAATAAGTATAATGTCAGCGAAAATATTGATGAAAAAATGAATTAAGTAATAAAAAAATAAATGAAAAACTTTCAAAGAAAATGTTAATTAGTAGCAAGTTGATTTATTTCAATAGGAAAGCTTGGCATACGAAGTCATTGTTCTTGGATTTGTGCCTTCAAAAATGCAAAGTGACAATGCAAATCCATCACCCCAAAAAGTAGAAATAACATTTGCGTTACCATTGATTCCCACACTTCGACTCTCATGTTAACAGCTTCTGAGTACAAAATCGTGCTTGTCATTCTTAGTATCTGATTTCATAAGATGTTACAGTAACTGCTCTTCGGAAAGTAAACACCCTCTTGAACAAAGCACACACATAGAGTGCAAACGATTCGCGCACATACACTGCAGGCTAATAACCCTAATTACGTTCGTCTCACATATCATCGCAAAGCGCTTCTCGTTTATACTATTAGTTTTCCACATCCCGAATGGTTTAACCACATAAAAGCCACCTTCCTCCGTGCCGCAGTTAATCACTTATCGACCACTCTCGCTCGTTCAGTTAACGAGCGTGCCAAACTCCAGCATCCCCCTTCCCCCCTCAAAGAGAGTGCAACCACCCTACTATCTAACCAACGTACCTACGTAACTAAAGCATGAATACCGAGCTCAACATAATCAGCTCAAAATTATACACTTCCCTGAACTGAAAACCATCAATGCGACGACCAACTACTTCGACGACTATCATCTCATCATCCATCGTCCGCTCTCGTTTGTCTGAACTCGTGAAGTGGCCGCGGCTGACCGCATGATTACCGATCATATTGGCTCTCACCCGACTGCGGAATGCCGCCGACTGCAGCTGATAGATACCTGGAAAAGATCACAAAGATTCAGATCACCGCTCGGCCCTTTTCGGAAACAAACGATGGGAACGAGCGAGGCAGAGTCAGGCTGAAAAATATGTAAATCACGACTTTTTATTCATCGCACTCGGCGCCAAAACGTGTCCGGTGTTGAGGGCTAAGTGTTGGTTGACTACCTTCTTCTCGTGAGTCTGATAGAGGGGGCGAAATATGATGTATAATCTGGTTTTCTATCACAATAATTAGGCGCCTCGAATAAATATGCTTAGATCAAGCGGCGGAATCGGTTTCGGAATAAGGCTTTTGAGGCCCTTTTCATTTGGACAAAAGGCGCGCACGCGATTGCTACTGTGTGGATCGCCACCTCCGCCAATGGATCGGATTGATCGACTAGCTCGGTGAACAGTATTGCTTGCTTTTGTTTCTGCCAAGGAGATGTATTCGCTCGCTTTTTTTGTGGGTCTCCCCTGCTTCGGACCTCGCTGAATTCGAGGCTATAATTTTCGGAGAGCTATGATTAGCTGCTACTAGTACTGGTGGAAGGTTGCGATCTGAACCCTGGTTGGGGTCAAGAAGCTGTAAATAACAGTCCATCCTCGTTGAGTCTTTTTCTCGTTTGGTCCGGTCCGGTTGTCTCGACCGGTCCACGAAGCATCCTGCAGCGTGAAGATACTTCTGTCTCCTATTTAAAGAAAACGCAATGGTTGGAGCTGGTTCGTGCAGCAGCCGCTGAAGTTGTCGTGTTTAGCACATTCTCACCTTTCGCGGGTTTAAAATGAACACATAACAATAATATAATTGAATAGATAATTATCAATTAACACCCACACGATGAGGAGGAGTAGGAGGATCCGCGACAGCAGCGCAAATAGTAACGACTTGGAAAGTGTATGCGCTTGTTGTGTTACTTTAATGAATGGGAACATCGCAGAGAGGAGAGGGAACAAAGGTGTGACAAAAACGCCAGCAACAACATACCATCCGTCGGTGGTGGGGTTATCTTCGGAATGTGAGGAACGATGCTAGACGAGCCCATACATAACAGCGACGACGGTTGACTTTGGTCCAGGCGATTGAATGGGAGAATTTGAGTTAGAATCCTAACAGTGGCGAGGAATGGGCTTTGGAATGTTGTTGGTGTGGGTTCTATTGGTTCCTACATATGAAGGGAGGGTGCCATGAGTCTGTTGAGATGCACCCGTTGAAGTAATTTTAATATGGATTTGTTGTTGCACAATTTAAAAAAAATATTGGGGTCGCTTGAAATGCATTTTTGAACTTTTGATAAGAATCTTAAGTGATCGAAAAGCAATCTGGTTGAAACATTCACCGAAAAATTATAATGAATTTTAATAAGTGCGTAAAATTTGCCATCGTTTAATTCCAAGCCAAAGGAGGCATAAACAACGAAATTGTTTGCGATCTTTTATGCGCCATACAACAATGTTTGCAATCTTTCGTACAACAGGCTAGGTTCAGGCGTTATCTGGCTTAAATTTACATGAAATATCCCATTATTTTTTGCTAAATCTAGCATTCTCTTTATGTGCATTAGATAATGCAGTAAAAAAAAGCTGTTGTAGGATATTTTAGATCACTTTCAATATCACAGGCAAATTAGGTAGCCCGATTCAAAGTAAATTTGGACGCATTCAAGTGATCATAACTCAGTTAAAAAACATACACGGTTGATCAAAACGTCAAACAAAAGGGAATCTTTCAAACGATATATAACAAGTTGATACTTTTTACCGTTTCGAACGAACTGTCGCACTTTACTTGTGATCGATACCATCATGATCTGCGCAGTGGATGGTGACACTGTACCGGCGAAGTTATTCCAATTTAAACGCATTTGTTGTACATTTGTCACATCGTTACCGCATCCTCGAAGTTTTCGCTTGAAAATTGCCCAATATTTTTTGATCGGTCTGAGCTCAAGGCAATTCGGTGGATTCTCTGTTTGGCGACAGAAACTAACACTGTTGGCAGCATGTCATTTGTTTGGACAACGTCCCTCAATATATTCCATTACCCTAAGCGAGAAGCGCAATAAAACAGTTTATCCTATGCCTCCGCGACGGCCGAACGATCGGTGTTCTTTATTTCATTTAAATCAATTATTCACAACCATACACAACGTAGGATCCTCGCCATCCATACCAAGTCAGGGAGGAAGTCTCAACGACGTTTCTCCGGGACTGTTGCAGCACATCCTATCGCTTATATCTCACGAAAAACACCTAGACTTCGGCTTATAGGACGTAACTTACGGCAGGTTTGTACAGCAGCTGTGTTGATAATTTCCTCGGGATCGTGTGCCGTTGATTCTCGCTCCGCTTCTGTACCCGGAAAACTCAGAACTTTCAGCTGAACTAGTGGAGATAAATTCGCAGTTGTTGCTCCTCTCACCGATTATGGATACGGCGTGGGGTAGTCTCGTGATTTTCTCGACATCCGTTGACGATTGTAAGAATCATCTGCTTAAAGTTGGTGGCCGTGAAATTTCCGCTCAGGATGTAGCAAAGATCACCTCATCGATGTGTCTAACCCATGCGTCGCTTTCGGAGAGCAGCAGAAATTTGCCGACGCCAAGTAGTTTTTGGCCGCAGGGCAGCGACCTTGGGGGCAGGAGGTTCTACTTCGGAGAATACCGGAGAATAGTCGAGATGTCTGTCTGGGGTTGGATCATTCGGATTACTTGTTCAAAGACCAACCGGGCTTGGCGCTGCTTTTATCTAATGTGAAGATGGGAATGCAAGCCAGTGGCTTGGGATACAACTTCCCCATGGAATGTGTCTACCCAGCAACACCGAACCGTCATTATTAGCTGTAGCAACTTGATTCTTACCTAATTTAGTCACATTGAAGTAACTTTAACTGGTTTGCAACAAGTGTGCTGCTAGGGTATCAATGATGGACTAATGTTTAAGGCCAACTATCTTTGATAACGATGATTTTGAAGAGCCTGATCGGTATTCATTTGCGGATCACATCGATACGAGTGTTTCGGTAGATTTGCTGAAGACACCACCAGAGACGGACAATAAGGAAGTAGCTTCATGGTTATCGCTTCACATGGAGGACGTTTTGCTGCACGTTGCCGACAATGGGTTTTACGCTCAGGCGATGGAAATCTTCAACATCCCAATCCAGCTTTGCCCGGATATACTGTTCATGGCGCTGCTACAGATCAATCCACCGGTGACCGTTTCCCGCCTGCATCACATTTGGAATAACACAAGCTTCAACCCTTCGTTGAGGCACATTATTCTGCATTCGATGAGCGAATGGTACCTTCGTGGGGAAAACGATCAATCTCATACGTCTATCACGTATCCTGAACGTAGATCAAGACCTGAAAGCCCTATCGAATCTTTGGAACGTGCGGTCGTTCATATTCGTTATCGATTTGAGTTGTTTTGCGTCCAGGCGGGATTATCTGAAGTTGGAAAAGTGGCTAGCGGACAAAATTCGCGAACACGGAGAGCCGTTTGTCAAGACGATCATCAAAGTCTTCCAACTACGTTTTCCGCAAATTATGATGGAAAAGTTTGCCAACGATCTCAAAATCAGCCCAGCTACCCCCAGAGACGTTCAACACTATATCGTCTTGTTTGCAGGCGTGTTTCGGAAATGTTAGCCAAGAAGTAGCTGAAATCATAATGAGTCTATTGTCTATTGCCTAGTTGAAGCAGTTAAGTAGTTAGAGCAATAGAACATATTGAGGGACGTTGTCCAAACACCATTCTAGTACCTCCATAAAGTGGTGGCAGCTGACTAGATCCGGCCAAAACATAACGTTAGTCTTGTATTGCCGATCGAAAGGTATGTAAAACCTGCTTTTTCAGAAACACTTTAATGTAAACCTTCGACGTCATTGTGTGAGATGTGATGAAAACCTTGGTTCTAAGGCACAGCTGCAGACTCCTTGCCAAATCATTTGTTTCCGAGAAAACTTATCAGCAAAAACAAATTTGTACCTGGAAGGGACATCTCCACGACCAGTATCCATGTTAAATTTTTCGTCCGGGGATTCGTTTATAATCCATTTTGACATATGTTTCGTCATCCCTTTAAATACAGCCACCAAATTTCGTCAAAACTCGTTCGTATAGTAATCGTGCTCGCCTTTTTGGCCACTAAATTTTGTTACAGGGAGTGATTTGGACGTTTATGGCACAAAAAGACTTCTTGAAAAGATGTAACGCACGGTGAAAAAGTTGGAATCGTATTTCTTTTCCAAATTACGTATAAAGACTCCTGGGTTGCCTTTCACATACCAACACCTTTCACCTCAGCTCTTGATCCCTAGTGCCACTTTTATGATAAATGTTCTGTACTCTATCCACACTAAGAGTATACTTGTTACGTTTGCTTTCAAGACACACCGTTGACCTTGGGAATTTTAACAATTTTGCTATTTTTGAGGCAGACCACGAAGGTTGTGCACACATAATTTTCGACGCGGTGGTGTATTAAATAGTGCGTCCAGATTTACTTTGAATCGAGCTTTATAGTGTTCTAGTTTTAGTACAATTCAATTTCTGCACAATTCATTCTAGAAATAAGTGGATCCATTGAAATACCGAAAATTCCGGCCACCCTTAAATAGTCAGATTTTAACTATATACGGGTTCAGCTACTTGCGACAATTGATGAACAATCGATGGATTTACTGCTCGACGTTATGTCAACAGTTATGGAACAGACGATATTGCGGGTATCTAAACATAGAGCATAATTATAAAGTTCCAATGTATTACCTCATTCTTGTTGGCATCGTCGATTGTAGGTGAAATCGGAAGAAATGCAAGTCATTAATGTGACGAACCTGACGATACCATCTTCGGCCAACTTGGATAGCAACAGGTGATTTGATGTCCTTCGTCGAACGAGCTTGAAATTGCTGCAGGTACTTGGTGCTCCAGTACTCCCATATTGCCTGGAACCGTTTCTGCATTAGATGCTAACGGTTTAATCTGTTTCCGGTGTTTGCTTGTCGGGTTCTAGGATTGATGCAGGTTCGTGCCGACCAGGAAGTAGCCCGGAGTGAGTCATTGAACATTTCGATGATAGGCCGGGAGTTCATGCACATTTCTAACTGCGCCAGAAGTGTCAGCATCTCTTTTTCTGTGACGATGGTTTTTCCCACCTCCTTTAAGAGATGATTTTTTGCTGATTTCATCGCCACCTCTCACAAGCCTGTTAAGTGGGGGCACGTGGCGTGATAAATGTTCAGCTGATTTCAGCACTTGCACACCAGTCGAAAATCAGCTTTCGGTTTCTGTCGTCGGTTTTCAGCAAGTTATAGAGTTGATGCATTTCGTCCTCTGAAGTTTGCAGCAGTGCCTAAGTGGAGTTGACAGACCTTGCCACGACGCGTAACAAACTATTTTAGCGTTGCCAGGAATGTTGCTGTGGAGAGGTTGCTTACGAGCTTCAGATGTACAGCCAGTGCCTTGAATTTTCATAAAATATCAATGACAAGTGAAAATGATTTTATCCTAGTGTAATGATGATGTTTACTTTCCAGGTTTTCATGGTTACCGCTGTCACTTCTATGTCAACTGAATTTTGTTTGCCGCAATAAATGAAGTCGGCTCTATGTGCGGGTCAAAAATCTGCTGTCACTGTTGTTTTGATTATCAATCGGTAAGCATGAATTTCATTTGATGATATCTGAATATCATCTCTTGTGATGATTTTTCATTATTATGTGATTTTGAATCCTAATCCAAACATGGAACAACCAGGGCCGTCATCATCGTCCCAGAGGAATAGATGCATGCAAAGTTGTGCAAGAATACCCTTGACTGGGCTGCCCATGCATTTTTCCGATCCCGACGGGTAATTGATATTCATTGTGGCTGATTGAATTTCATTTCTGAAATTTCGAAATTCGTTTTGAAAATGAACTTGTTTACATAAACGAATATCAAAGCATTTTTAAAATTGAACGTTCATTCTTCTGATTACGTTTGTTGTCACGAGTAATCATTTGATTTTCGCATGGAACTTGTAGGTAGTCAATGTTATGTTGCCTGAAAATCCACGCTTTTGAATCTAAAAGGGTGATACGGTCAAAATTTGGTCAAGGAAAACGCGTGTAAATCGGTGAAATCGTTTGTTTAAAAAATCAAGTGCAATTTCTTTATCAAGTTCAGTTTAGAATAAATTTCAGGAAAAATCTGTTCAGTTTGAGCTTCCCGCTTTTCCAAATCCGAATTGCCGGGCCTTACGCTTGACCCCTGCCATCAGATTTTGTACAGCCACCTTGTCCACCTTCCTTCGCCGCAGAAAGGCAGTTTGCGCCCGAACTGCTGCTCGTCTTTAGCAGTTTTTGGTCTTCTTTAGGTTCCGCTTGACAATGGCCGGTATTTCTCAATTGGGCGGAGCTCTGGCGTGTTGGGAGGGTTCTTGTCCTGTGGGAACCACCTGCACGTTGTTGGCGGCGTACCACTCCATGGGCTTTTTACCGTAATGGCAAGATGCCAAGTCCGGCCAAAACAGTACGGAACAACCGTGTTTCTTCAGGAAAGGCAGCAGAAGTTTATTCAAACACTCTTTCGCGTAAATTTCTTGGT
>JASCZW010012852.1:0-27273 GCA_034211315.2 Aedes japonicus
ACGACGAAGCTCCGCTATTTTGGCCATATTTGGCATTATGCCACTATTCTAAAAGTGTCCTGGAGGTGGTATGAGGCCAATTCTGTCCATTTTGTTCCAAGGGCCAAACTGTCCGGAGCTGCGCCCGGTGGAGCAGTACTGGGCAATGATGAAGCGGGAACTTCGGAAGAGCAAGAAGACAGGCAAAGCCGAGGAAAGAACATGTTAAGAAAATGAAAAAAAAAAACTGAGAAACTGGTATCGGATGACACTGTAAAGACTTTGACGGAGGGCATCAAGCGAAAAATGCGTTCAATTTTACACTCAAGGCTCCATCGATTACCTTTTCTTTTGATTTTTGAAGTAAATATATGTATTAAACTACCATAAAATTTTTGGTTTGATTCTAAACATTATAAGAAAATTGGCATGACATTTTCGGTGTCGCAATAATTTCGTGTTCGCTCTTTATTTGGCCCTCCATTTTCCCTCAAATCACGACCAGGATTTGTCACATTGTATAAGTTAATGAAGTGATATTTTTTCTCCATCCAGTCTTCATTTTTTATTACAAGAGAATCAATATCAATCATTCGTAAAATATTCAGATGTCCATTAAGATCACCTTCCATAAAACGCTTTGCCCGTTGAACCATTAATGCGCTTATTTAAGCTTCTAATTGAACAATTTGGTACAACGGAAGCATATAAAGCAGAGCATCTAGTGCCATACTCGGTGTGCTGCTCATTGCACCCGTTATTGAGAGAGCAGCCAGTCCTTGTAGCCTTCCCAATTTATTTTGGGTTGATTTTCTTTTTGGTTTTTGGACACCAAACCAACGATGCATACACTCAAGTAAATATCCTTAAGAATTTTATAAGATACATCTTATGAACGATGTTTTGGAATTTCATTACCGTGACTTATGAATGGATTTAGTTTTGCTCTACGCTGTTCTTGTACGCCTTTAACCTTTCCTGTTTACAAGCGTTGATTTAGGCCAAGCCACTCGACCCAGAACCTCAACGTTCAAGGTTCGAGTCCAGGTTGCTTCATATTTTTACTTTTTTAAGATAATTATATTTCATAAGGCAATTTAATGAAATTTGTAATGGTTGCTTGTAGCAAGTAATCATACTGTTATCTTATGAATATCAAGAGTTTATTTTGCTGAGTGTAGGTTATTCGGGGTCTTACTATCGTTTAATAAATCCAGTGGATAATTTGTGGTTTTAGTCCCCATTTCCTACCAAACATTTTTTTACGTATCCAAAGAGCGTTTGTTGGTTAACTAACAACTTGCTCTAGATTTGGATTTCAATTAAGTTTGCTGTCAAGAGTTACGCCCACATACTTGACTGTGTGTGATTGTTTTAAAAGTATTCCTTTCAGTATTTTCTTCGCACTATGTCATCTGCGAAGCCCTGGGCTTCTAGATTTTTTAGAAATTCGTCAAACTATTAAAGACCATATTAAGGAGGAGAGAACACCTCCCTTAGGACACCCTTTTGTAGCTCTAACTGTTATGGACGAGCTTCCAAGGTTTGCTGAAATTCATCCAATTAGCAATGCTTTCATAAAACCCACAGCGTTTTTCATTGAGTTAGAGGTGCATTATCAAATGCTCCTTCAATATCAATAAACGCCGCTGGTGATATTTCTTTGGCATCAAATGATTTTTCTAATTTTCTAACAAGCGTGTAGAGAGCTATTACCGTTGATTTACCAGTTTGATAAGCGAACTGATACTTATTGAAAGGAACTGTAGCTCATTACTTTTAGTATAATAGATGATAAACTAATCGGTCTGAAGGATTTTGTTGACATTTTATCCTTAATATAAGCCTTTGAAATGAATAAAACCTTCACTTGACGCCAGGTTTTCGGACTATATTTCAATGTTAAACTTCCACTCAACAAGTCTTTGAGAATAGGTTTCAAAGTTTTCTTACCTTTCTTATGTAGTATTGGAAAAAAATACGTCTCTACCTGTTGACTTGAAAGTTAAAAAGAATCTATCGCCCACCCAAGGGAAGTGTTTTGGAAGAATACATAGAAATAGAAGGCGACATGCGGTCCCTTCGCCGAGATGCAGCCATGGACCAAAAAGGATGGATACTACTTCTGTGTCATAGACCCTCTTGAAGATCATGGTTGTCACTTTGGCTCAGGTGAGAGGGCTAATCTCATGCAAAAGGCCGTCATGGGAGACCAAGAACATGATCAGCAGTGATAGTATCACACTCTGCTTTCTTCAAGTTGCCACGTCGTAGTACGCTTATTTGAAGCCACTGAAAGAGGTGTGATACTGGCAGTTTTAGTCGCCATTTACGCTCAGTCGAAGCTAGAAACAATCTACAAGTACCTGATATCAAATAATTTAGGAAATGACAAAAACTGCACTTTTCTTTTGCTTAAATTTTTTTCTTTGTTTGTTCTCTAATTGTCATTGATTCAACATCAAATATATCTATACAGTTGGTACAATTAATATTCTTATTGTTCACTTGTTCAGCCATGATCAAAGCAATAACTTTTACCACATATTATTTAGCTAGGGATCAGACCTTTCAAACTGAACAAAGGTCGTCGAAAAGTGTTATTTAGGACTATTGCTGACAATGAATAATAGGCTAAGGTTTTATGACAATAGCTCGACGCTTTGCTTTAATAGTCTCTTGAATTAAAGTCATTCCTCTCGTGGGACAAATTTTCCACCTTGTCGACGGTGAGAAGGCTTATCTCATGCTATAAAAAAGCATGTGAGATCAAGAATTTGACCAGTAGTGAAAGTATCACACATTCATATAATTTTTTTCACTGCCATGTCGTGGAACGTTTATATAAAGGCACTACCATCAGGTGTAATACTGGCGGGTTATGCCGCAATTTACTCTTAGACTTCTTACTTTCAATCTAAGAGAAACAACTAAAAGTACACTTTTCTTTTTCGGGGCAACTTATGTTGTTATTCATCCATTTGTTTTATGGAATGAATAACCAAAATTTCTTATATGATTATGGTATGATAACGGAATAGTGTACAAAGTGGCCCCTCCTAGACGGTTGTGAAATGAAATCAATAAAACCTTTATAAGACCATAAAAATTTTGAAAATGTTCTAGTGAAAGATGTTATGACAACTTGAAAACCTTCATAAAACCTATTGGCTGCCATCCAAACCAGCAAAAGGCTAAATGGCTAGCTGTCAAACTTCACTGTTATATCGTGGTGGTTTTTTGTTGTCCTGCTTTGTTCGATTCTCGATTGCCATGAAAATCGATTGCCATGAAAAGTCAACATTTACGAAGCCAGCATTTACTCTAAGTTAAATAATTTGCTAGATCACGCTATTTTGTAATGCTCCGCAAACAACTCAACAGGCAACACTGGTGCTTCTGTTGGTTAGAATGCAACCAAATACCAAGCCTTCTATACATTTCTACACGCAAGCAGTGTTGTCTTAACAGCTGTGCATCATTTATATCCTAAAGTTATTGCCGTAAATTTTAATTAGTAATTATTCTTAAGCAGCCTTGGCCAAAGTTGTTTATGAAAAATTCGCTTACCAGCATATATCCATATGTTGCCTTCCGGAAATATAGAAGAATAGGTACAAAAAGTTTGGTTTATCGCTAGTATTTTCCATAAAAACTTAATAGGAACAGCTTGAGTTTGCAATCAATTGAACTCTAATTTTAAATAATGAGTGAGTACATGATTTGAAATCGTTTGAGTGAGATGAAACTTAATATTACCTTTGATCTCTTATAGTTAAACATGCTTCCTTTTTCTAATTTAAACACTTTTACGAGCGTATTTGTAGAACGATTGAAGTTGGAAACTTAAGTAAAGTTATGCTTTTAAATTTGACTAGTTTTCCAGTTGAACATACTTGATTTTGACTTCTCTCTGGTATTTTCCTTTTTACAACTAATGCATTTTTTAATTCGAAAACAAATGTTCAATTCTGGACGTAGCTCTGCGACATGCCGATCTTTTTAGCCAAATCACGGCTTGAGACGTTGCGATTTGCTTTAATCATCCGCTTCACCTTTCCCTCCGTCTTTTTGTTCTCCGGTCCCGGTTTCTTCTAGCTCCTTTGCCGTGGTCCAAAGTCAACCGCTCCTGGAACCGCTTCAACACTCTGGAGACGGTTGAATGGTGAATGTTCAACATTTTCCCAACTGCCGGTGCGACAGGTCAGGAAATTCCAGGTGTTTGGAAAGAATTTGTTCTCTCGACTCGCGTTGGTTCATCTCCATTTTCGTTGAATCGAAAAACACGACTTCGAGTAAACTACCATGTAAACAATACACATCAATGAGAAAGTGTGCAAAATTTTGTTGATTTTTACCCAATGGTAAAAAAGTTTTGCTCTGTTGAACGTGTCGCAATAATTTCGTGTTCGCCCTTTACAAGAAAATGTTTGCAAACAATTGGTGTGAAGCTCCTTGCGATTGGGCAGCTTTTTTACTTATTTCGCCTTCAGTCCTTGCCTCTCCTGAACTTTTTTTACGTATGATTTTGACTTCCCAACTTTGCGAGACACATTTCGCAGCGAAAGATTGGAATTTTTCTCGATAATGGCTATCACCTTCTTATCTTTTTGTAGGGAACATACTTTTCGATTCGTTCCACTTCCAACATTCCGATCCACAGTCAAGCACTGTTCAAATGATTTGCAAACACAAAACACGGTACTTTTCGGTAGTTTAAGTTTCTTGGCATGATCGCGTACCGATAAATACGGATTTGGCTGTCGTTCGCATAGAATGCGTTTGTGAATTTCCACTTGATTCGACGCCATTTTACTGAATGTCACAAGAATGTAAACATATCTTACCACGAAATAAATAAAGTGGAGCGCTTCATCTGTCATACAGGTGAAACGTTTCAGCGATCAATGAAATAATTCAAAACCTACACTGTAAGAAAAGTGTTCAAAGTTTAATGCGTACAGGCTTTGAATCCTGACCAACTAGATGGTGTCAGTCTTCGACAAAGTTGTTTAGCAGGTTAAAGTCTTTTGATTGGTGGACAGAATTTCATATTTGTCTCAATATGTGGAGCTAGTGCGCTAGTTAATCTTCCGAATATGCTGTATCTTGAGACCCTGACCATATAGAACGTTCCGGTCTTCGATATTGCTGTTCAGTGGGCCTTGGTCTTTTCAAAATGATTAAATTTTCAGAGTTTTCTCGCTACTCGGCGCAAGTGCACAAATGAGTTTCCTGAACATAATGTACTGTTTTTATTCTGTCCATATGGAAGGTTTTTGGCTTCGACAAAGGAGTTTAGTAGTTCAGCGCCATTAGTTAAAATGAAAGAAGTTCAGAACTACGTGACTCCTTGACATACTGTATCATTTTGCCAGAGAAAGAAACTTTCTTCACTGAAAACCCATGTATGCAGCGTTACCATAACTTTTGTTTCCGTCACTTTTCTTGTTTCCGGCGTCGATGGTGTAGTGGTAAACGTGACTGCTATTTGTTACTTCAGTGGTTCTGGGTTCAATCCCAGTCTGTTAGCTGACCAAACTTGGCAGCACGCACCCTTTTGAAATATGGGGCACTGTTCAACCCTGAATCAGAGTGACAGCACTGCCGTCTGTCATGTCGTGAGTATAATAAAAAAAAACATAAGAAGAAGATTTACCTACGTTATGTACAGGAAAAACGTGCAAGGAAATTTGTTACTAAATTATTAAGTTATTAGTTGTGCTGAACCTATTCATTACTCTTAAATCTAAATTACGTGCTAGCTTATCACGTATTTGAACTTAATGCATATGTTAACCTAAAACTTATTGAATTTTCACTTAAAATAGTCCTTAAAGCTACCGTGCAAATTTATAGTAGTTGTGCCTAACCTGAATTCGACAATCCTCTGATACCGGAAAGAAAAAGTTATAACTATGACTATTAAATTACTTCGAAACCCTAAAAATAATATTTACAGCTATCGGTGAGTATCGCAGCGGGCCTCCAGTCAAGCCGCTTGCAGATTCCTATAACCCTGCGAGAAGAACATTAAGAGAATTAAACGTAAGTGTTAGTTTCTTACATAACTAAATGACATCAATATAAAAACCTACAGCTATGCTACTTACTTACTGTGCTGCATACTGTTTTGAGTATGAAAACCGAATATGCGTTGCTATTGGTGGGAACAGAAATATGAAAATATAATCCAACATGCTCAACTCAACAAGAAAACGAAAACTGGATTGTAAGGTATTGATCTGCTGATCAACTTTGCTCAATACTGAAACCCTGGATATGACCAGAAAACCAACGTACAGGAAATTCAGAAAAAGTACAAGTACACAAGAGCCACGTAGCGAAAATACTATCTGCTGAGCATCAATCGAAAGGGGTTTTGATTCCCTGAACAACATTTTTGACGACTAAATCATTCCAAATAGACAGATTACCAAGGTATACTTTAGTCGGTCAAACAAATTGTACACCAAGTTGTGAAATAATCCTGAACTACTGGTCACAAATCAAAAACTCTTGGCCTTGCAGAAGGCTGAAGCCATGTATTTAAGACGAATTCAATAGGTTCTATGTGCATTAGGCTGATGCAAAATTTGAAATATTTGCTCCCCTAAGCTTAATCGACGCCAATTTGGGCTATTTTTGTATAAAATTTACATGTCAGGTATCTTCGGCATTTTGATAGTTGACAACTTACACTATATGAATGTATATAAGATTTGGTTTAAGGACATATTATCAAGATGTTAGGGATCTGGAAATGTAAGTTTGAGATTCTTCATACTAAGTTCTATACAAACTTTGAATAGCGTGTGCAAAGCCAAATTAAAACCAAATGTGCTAAATTTTTTTGGGGACTATCAGGACCTAAATTGGCGTCGATCAAGCTTAGGGGAGCAAATATTTCGAATTTTGCATCAGCCTAATATCCATATATTGCATTCCGTAAATATAGAAAAATAGGTACAAAAAGTTTGGTTTATCCCTAGTATATTCCATAAAAACTTACTAGGAACAGCTTGAGTTTGCAATCAATTGAACTCAAATTTTAAATAATGAGTGAGTACATGATTTGAAATCGTTTGAGTAAGATGAAACTTTATATTTACTTTGATCTCTAAAAGTTAAAGATGCTTCTTTTTCTAATTTAAACACTTTTACGAGCGTATTTGTAGAACGATTGAAGTTGGAAACTTAAGTAAAGTTATGCTTTTAAATTTGACTAGTTTTCCAGTTGAACATACTTGATTTTGACTTCTCTCTGGTATTTTCCTTTTTACAACTAATGCATTTTTTAATTCGAAAACAAATGTTCAAATCTTAATTAAAATATCCCTACGTTGCAATAAATATCACTTCCATGTTTATTTTTTCGGGAAGTGTCGTTGCCCAAGCAAAACTATGCAGTCATATGTAATTAAACATAATCGTATTTACCTTTCGCTTGATTAGTTTTAATCATTTCCTGACGGGCATTCAAATCCGTTTCGATGTCGTTTTTGTCATGAACCTGAAACAGAAGCAAACGAAACTCAAATTAGATACCGCTGCAGAACATCATTAAACACGCATATCATGTACGAACAGATTCTATTTTTTTTCCCCAACAACATCAAATTCATCACGTCAGCCTCATCCGGTGCATAATAAACGTCCATTAAAATCGCATTACGCCATCCATGGTGTTGTTTCGGAATCCTTCTGTTATTTTTTGTTATTTTTTTTTTCAAATCCCCCAACAGCGTGAAAATCCGTTCCACCATCTTGCCAAAACTTACCCTATCCCCCTGCATAATAATAAACCGAAGAAGAAAAAAAACCTAGGAACTGATCTTGCACATTCCCCGGCTTTTCCTGCTTGGTCGTCTGCCATCATCGAAATAAACACGAAAACAACTATCGCAAAACTAAGCTCGTGTATTTTTCTTTATTCTTTCCCCACCAGGAGCAGGAGGATTGGCATCCTTCCAGACCGGGCAATGTTGATGGCCAACCAGTTGTGTCAACGGTCGGACACTTTTGAGTATCCCGCCGACCGATGCGATGCAATTCTGCACTTGTCATTCAAGTCCGTTTTCTTTTATAAACTCGAACAAAAAAAAGAACGTTGATCCTCCACTTTTCTCCTCCCATTTGCGGAAGCCGAAAAAAGAAATCCGGCCCAAAGAACAACTTTTCCCCTCAGTTTGTTTCGCCGTTTTTCCTTTTGACGATGAACGCATAAGCAAAATTCCAATTGTTGTTCAACAACTGGAACTCTTCCTTGGGAATTGAGAAAGTTCTGGCGGCAACGGTGGAATTTTAAAAACTAATCAACGCGGGTCTTTCCTCTTTTCGGATGAGCTCGGAGTTTCGTGCTTTGGCCTAATCAGCATTACCATTCCGCAAATTATGTAAGCCAGTTGGTCAGAAACGGTTACGCAGTCACTGGTTCACTCCAATCAAATGCCAAGAAAAGCGACCGAAAGTTGTTTACGCTTCTTCTTGTTTTTCTTTTCTTAATTCACAAATCGGCGATTCTTTGCTTTTAATCGACCGCGGACGTTTGTTTTCCCACAGTCTAGTACGATGCTTGCGCAATGTCTGTTTGCCAATGTTGTTGTTGTTGTTGTTGCGTAGCGGAAAGTGACAACCGAAAGCGTCTAAAGCGAAAGGTAGTTGGCTGGAATTTTATTTACCCAAATATTTGAGATTCTGGCGTAAGCGAACTATCTTCACTACCGGTGGGCATGAATTATTCAACGCGGATGATGTCAGCCATAATCATTTCCCTGCCAGTAGAGTGTGGGATTGCCGGAGGATGGAATGGAAAGTAAACGTAACCTCGTAGTGGGTTAGTAATCGGCTATTGTTGTTTATACGAATTAGAACTGGGATTGTTATTTTGGGAAGCTTTCTTGGTGGCATTGAAAACGGTGGGGATGGTTCCAGAATACAGATTTTATTTGCAGGTGCTTTGCACCGGAATTAATCTACGAAAAACATACACACTTTTTTCGAATACATAGAGGTTGGATAATTTGTTTGCCAAGAGAAATTGCTAAGACTTCACCAGCCATATATTAAACTACGGATTGTTTTTCATTTACGAGAGTGTGGAGTGTAGAATTTACGTTTTGTGGAGTGTAGAACATTTGCGGTGAATACCGGTACATTGGTAGTTCTCTGAACATAGCTCCTTCAATTATCTGGATCTCCTGCTCAATTAGTGTCGTTTATCCCAGACGACCCTGTCTGGTGCAATCGAACCCCCTGAGAACAATCTGCAATTGAAGCCTTTGCTTTGAAGTTAATTCACTACTACCGCCTCCGATGTTGTCAAAAAGTCTCCTGTGGATTTTTCGGTAGCTCACGTGCAAGCGTGCATTCCTGAGCATTTGTGAGGTCACAGATCTGTAGCTCCTCTATAGAAGTGTGATTACCTGGACGAAGCATGATGACAGGTTCACTTTCTGCCATCAAAGCCTTCTTCAACTTACAGGCAGATAATTTCTGTCTTCTCCTTTAAATATGACGTCCAACGTTAACCCTAGTCTCCTCAGTGCCGGTTACTAGACGTCATCATTGGCCACCCAAAATTGAATACTTTCAAAAATACAAACTTTAAGTTGTGACGTTTTATTCTTATTTCTGTTTCCATTCACTTATAAACATTACATAGATCATATTTATACATTCCATATATATTATTCAGCACATATTATGCCATACATTTTGCATTTTTGCATACATGTATCTTTAAATATATAATATATTTTTTGTTTCTTATTATTTTATTTGTTGAATGGCTACTCTTGTAGCATTGTTGACATGTCAGGTACCTTACTGCACTTTGATAGTTGGCAACACATCGAGTATGAATCTTAATTAGATTCGGTAAAGCGACATAATAGCAATATGTTGGGGATCTGGAAATGTAAAGATTGATTTCCATACTAATTCCCATGTAGCAAACTTTGAATAGCGTGTCTTCAAAGCTTCAAATTAAGACCAAATGTGTTAAATTTTTTGGGGACTCATCAGGACCCAAGTTTGCAGTTGACTAAGCTAAGGGGAGCAAAAATCTCGAGGTTTGCATCAGCTTAAAGGGCAGAACACGGGGTGTGACCTGCCGACGTGTCGCTTGCCAGCCTTCTTATCATAGTTTAGAGCTCTAAACATGATAAGAAAATTGGCATGACATTTTCGGTGTCGCACACCTCGTGTTCGCCCTTTAAGCTGATGCAAATTTCGAAATTTTTGCTCCCCTTAGCTTAGTCAACGCAAACTTGGGTCCTGATAGTCCCCAAAAAATTTAACACATTTGGTTTTAATTTGGCTTTGTACACGCTATTCAAAGTTTGTATGGGAATTAGTATGAAAAATCTCAATCTTACATTTCCAGATCCCTAACATATTGCTATTATGTCCTTTACCAAATCTAATTAAGATTCATATAGTGTAAGTTGCCAACTATCAAAATGCAGAAGATACCTGACATGTAAATTTTGTACAAAAATAGTTATTCAACAAATAAAATAATAAGAAATAAAAATATATTATATATTTAAAATACATATATATAAAAAATATAAAATATATAATATAATATGTATTAAATAATATATATAAAATATATAAATATAATCTATATAATATTTATAAAATAATAAGAAAACAAAAAATAAGAATAAAACATCATACCTAAAGTTTGTATTTTTGGAAAGTATTCCAAATTTGGCCAATGATAACGTCTAGTAACCGAATTGAGGAACTAGAATTAACGTGGACGTCATATTTAAAGGAGAAGATAGAAATTATCTACCTGTAAGTTGAAGAAGGCTTGATAACAGAAAGTGAACCTATTATCTTTTTCATCCAGGTAATCAAGACTTCTATAGAGGAGCTACAGATCTTGACCTCACAACCAGGAATGCACGCTACCGTGAGCTACCGAAAAATCCACAGGAAACTTTTGACAACATCGAGGCGGAGTATGAATTAACTTCAAAGCAAAGGCTTCAATTGCAGATTGTTCTCAGGGGGTTCGATTGCACCAGACAGGGTCGTCTGGGATAAACGACACTAATTGAGCAGGAGATCCAGATAATTGAAGGAGCTATGTTCAGAGAACTACCAATGTACCGGTATTCACCGCAAATGTTCTACACTCCACAAAACGTAAATTCTACACTCCACACTCTCGTAAATGAAAAACAATCCGTAGTTTAATATATGGCTGGTGAAGTCTTAGCAATTTCTCTTGGCAAACAAATTATCCAACCTCTATGTATTCGAAAAAAGTGTGTATGTTTTTCGTAGATTAATTCCGGTGCAAAGCACCTGCAAATAAAATCTGTATTCTGGAACCATCCCCACCGTTTTCAATGCCACCAAGAAAGCTTCCCAAAATAACAATCCCAGTTCTAATTGTATAAACAACAATAGCCGATTACTAACCCACTACGAGGTTACGTTTACTTTCCATTCCATCCTCCGGCAATCCCACACTCTACTGGCAGGGAAATGATTATGGCTGACATCATCCGCGTTGAATAATTCATGCCCACCGGTAGTGAAGATAGTTCGCTTACGCCAGAATCTCAAATATTTGGGTAAATAAAATTCCAGCCAACTACCTTTCGCTTTAGACGCTTTCGGTTGTCACTTTCCGCTACGCAACAACAACAACAACAACATTGGCAAACAGACATTGCGCAAGCATCGTACTAGACTGTGGGAAAACAAACGTCCGCGGTCGATTAAAAGCAAAGAATCGCCGATTTGTGAATTAAGAAAAGAAAAAAAACAAGAAGAAGCGTAAACAACTTTCGGTCGCTTTTCTTGGCATTTGATTGGAGTGAACCAGTGACTGCGTAACCGTTTCTGACCAACTGGCTTACATAATTTGCGGAATGGTAATGCTGATTAGGCCAAAGCACGAAACTCCGAGCTCATCCGAAAAAGAGGAAAGACCCGCGTTGATTAGTTTTTAAAATTCCACCGCCGCCGCCAGAACTTTCTCAATTCCCAAGGAAGAGTTCCAGTTGTTGAACAACAATTGGAATTCTTGCTTATGCGTTCATCGTCAAAAGGAAAACGGCGAAACAAACTGAGGGGAAAAGTTGTTCTTTGGGCCGGATTTCTTTTTCGGCTTCCGCAAATGGGAGGAGAAAAGTGGAGGATCAACGTTCTTTTTTTTGTTCGAGTTTATAAAAGAAAACGGACTTGAATGACAAGTGCAGAATTGCATCGCATCGGTCGGCGGGATACTCAAAAGTGTCCGACCGTTGACACAACTGGTTGGCCATCAACATTGCCCGGTCTGGAAGGATGCCAATCCTCCTGCTCCTGGTGGGGGGAAAGAATAAAGAAAAATACACGAGCTTAGTTTTGCGATAGTTGTTTTCGTGTTTATTTCGATGATGGCAGACGACCAAGCAGGAAAAGCCGGGGAATGTGCAAGATCAGTTTCTAGGTTTTTTTTTCTTCTTCGGTTTATTATTATGCAGGGGGATAGGGTAAGTTTTGGCAAGATGGTGGAACGGATTTTCACGCTGTTGGGGGATTTGAAAAAAAAAATAACAAAAAATAACAGAAGGATTCCGAAACAACACCATGGATGGCGTAATGCGATTTTAATGGACGTTTATTATGCACCGGATGAGGCTGACGTGATGAATTTGATGTTGTTGGGGAAAAAAAATAGAATCTGTTCGTACATGATATGCGTGTTTAATGATGTTCTGCAGCGGTATCTAATTTGAGTTTCGTTTGCTTCTGTTTCAGGTTCATGACAAAAACGACATCGAAACGGATTTGAATGCCCGTCAGGAAATGATTAAAACTAATCAAGCGAAAGGTAAATACGATTATGTTTAATTACATATGACTGCATAGTTTTGCTTGGGCAACGACACTTCCCGAAAAAATAAACATGGAAGTGATATTTATTGCAACGTAGGGATATTTTAATTAAGATTTGAACATTTGTTTTCGAATTAAAAAATGCATTAGTTGTAAAAAGGAAAATACCAGAGAGAAGTCAAAATCAAGTATGTTCAACTGGAAAACTAGTCAAATTTAAAAGCATAACTTTACTTAAGTTTCCAACTTCAATCGTTCTACAAATACGCTCGTAAAAGTGTTTAAATTAGAAAAAAGAAGCATCTTTAACTTTTAGAGATCAAAGTAAATATAAAGTTTCATCTTACTCAAACGATTTCAAATCATGTACTCACTCATTATTTAAAATTTGAGTTCAATTGATTGCAAACTCAAGCTGTTCCTAGTAAGTTTTTATGGAATATACTAGGGATAAACCAAACTTTTTGTACCTATTTTTCTATATTTACGGAATGCAATATATGGATATTAGGCTGATGCAAAATTCGAAATATTTGCTCCCCTAAGCTTGATCGACGCCAATTTAGGTCCTGATAGTCCCCAAAAAAATTTAGCACATTTGGTTTTAATTTGGCTTTGCACACGCTATTCAAAGTTTGTATAGAACTTAGTATGAAGAATCTCAAACTTACATTTCCAGATCCCTAACATCTTGATAATATGTCCTTAAACCAAATCTTATATACATTCATATAGTGTAAGTTGTCAACTATCAAAATGCCGAAGATACCTGACATGTAAATTTTATACAAAAATAGCTCAAATTGGCGTCGATTAAGCTTAGGGAGCAAATATTTCAAATTTTGCATCAGCCTAATGCACATAGAACCTATTGAATTCGTCTTAAATACATGGCTTCAGCCTTCTGCAAGGCCAAGAGTTTTTGATTTGTGACCAGTAGTTCAGGATTATTTCACAACTTGGTGTACAATTTGTTTGACCGACTAAAGTATACCTTGGTAATCTGTCTATTTGGAATGATTTAGTCGTCAAAAATGTTGTTCAGGGAATCAAAACCCCTTTCGATTGATGCTCAGCAGATAGTATTTTCGCTACGTGGCTCTTGTGTACTTGTACTTTTTCTGAATTTCCTGTACGTTGGTTTTCTGGTCATATCCAGGGTTTCAGTATTGAGCAAAGTTGATCAGCAGATCAATACCTTACAATCCAGTTTTCGTTTTCTTGTTGAGTTGAGCATGTTGGATTATATTTTCATATTTCTGTTCCCACCAATAGCAACGCATATTCGGTTTTCATACTCAAAACAGTATGCAGCACAGTAAGTAAGTAGCATAGCTGTAGGTTTTTATATTGATGTCATTTAGTTATGTAAGAAACTAACACTTACGTTTAATTCTCTTAATGTTCTTCTCGCAGGGTTATAGGAATCTGCAAGCGGCTTGACTGGAGGCCCGCTGCGATACTCACCGATAGCTGTAAATATTATTTTTAGGGTTTCGAAGTAATTTAATAGTCATAGTTATAACTTTTTCTTTCCGGTATCAGAGGATTGTCGAATTCAGGTTAGGCACAACTACTATAAATTTGCACGGTAGCTTTAAGGACTATTTTAAGTGAAAATTCAATAAGTTTTAGGTTAACATATGCATTAAGTTCAAATACGTGATAAGCTAGCACGTAATTTAGATTTAAGAGTAATGAATAGGTTCAGCACAACTAATAACTTAATAATTTAGTAACAAATTTCCTTGCACGTTTTTCCTGTACATAACGTAGGTAAATCTTCTTCTTATGTTTTTTTTTATTATACTCACGACATGACAGACGGCAGTGCTGTCACTCTGATTCAGGGTTGAACAGTGCCCCATATTTCAAAAGGGTGCGTGCTGCCAAGTTTGGTCAGCTAACAGACTGGGATTGAACCCAGAACCACTGAAGTAACAAATAGCAGTCACGTTTACCACTACACCATCGACGCCGGAAACAAGAAAAGTGACGGAAACAAAAGTTATGGTAACGCTGCATACATGGGTTTTCAGTGAAGAAAGTTTCTTTCTCTGGCAAAATGATACAGTATGTCAAGGAGTCACGTAGTTCTGAACTTCTTTCATTTTAACTAATGGCGCTGAACTACTAAACTCCTTTGTCGAAGCCAAAACCTTCCATATGGACAGAATAAAAACAGTACATTATGTTCAGGAAACTCATTTGTGCACTTGCGCCGAGTAGCGAGAAAACTCTGAAAATTTAATCATTTTTGAAAAGACCAAGGCCCACTGAACAGCAATATCGAAGACCGGAACGTTCTATATGGTCAGGGTCTCAAGATACAGCATATTCGGAAGATTAACTAGCGCACTAGCTCCACATATTGAGACAAATATGAAATTCTGTCCACCAATCAAAAGACTTTAACCTGCTAAACAACTTTGTCGAAGACTGACACCATCTAGTTGGTCAGGATTCAAAGCCTGTACGCATTAAACTTTGAACACTTTTCTTACAGTGTAGGTTTTGAATTATTTCATTGATCGCTGAAACGTTTCACCTGTATGACAGATGAAGCGCTCCACTTTATTTATTTCGTGGTAAGATATGTTTACATTCTTGTGACATTCAGTAAAATGGCGTCGAATCAAGTGGAAATTCACAAACGCATTCTATGCGAACGACAGCCAAATCCGTATTTATCGGTACGCGATCATGCCAAGAAACTTAAACTACCGAAAAGTACCGTGTTTTGTGTTTGCAAATCATTTGAACAGTGCTTGACTGTGGATCGGAATGTTGGAAGTGGAACGAATCGAAAAGTATGTTCCCTACAAAAAGATAAGAAGGTGATAGCCATTATCGAGAAAAATTCCAATCTTTCGCTGCGAAATGTGTCTCGCAAAGTTGGAAGTCAAAATCATACGTAAAAAAGTTCAGAGAGGCAAGGACTGAAGGCGAAATAAGTAAAAAAGCTGCCCAATCGCAAGGAGCTTCACACCAATTGTTTGCAAACATTTTCTTGTAAAGGGCGAACACGAAATTATTGCGACACGTTCAACAGAGCAAAACTTTTTTACCATTGGGTAAAAATCAACCAAATTTTGCACACTTTCTCATTGATGTGTATTGTTTACATGGTAGTTTACTCGAAGTCGTGTTTTTCGATTCAACGAAAATGGAGATGAACCAACGCGAGTCGAGAGAACAAATTCTTTCCAAACACCTGGAATTTCCTGACCTGTCGCACCGGCAGTTGGGAAAAATGTTGAACATTCACCATTCAACCGTCTCCAGAGTGTTGAAGCGGTTCCAGGAGCGGTTGACTTTGGACCACGGCAAAGGAGCTAGAAGAAAACCGGGACCGGAGAACAAAAAGACGGAGGGAAAGGTGAAGCGGATGATTAAAGCAAATCGCAACGTCTCAAGCCGTGATTTGGCTAAAAAGATCGGCATGTCGCAGAGCTACGTCCAGAATTGAACATTTGTTTTCGAATTAAAAAAAGCATTAGTTGTAAAAAGGAAAATACCAGAGAGAAGTCAAAATCAAGTATGTTCAACTGGAAAACTAGTCAAATTTAAAAGCATAACTTTACTTAAGTTTCCAACTTCAATCGTTCTACAAATACGCTCGTAAAAGTGTTTAAATTAGAAAAAGGAAGCATGTTTAACTATAAGAGATCAAAGGTAATATTAAGTTTCATCTCACTCAAACGATTTCAAATCATGTACTCACTCATTATTTAAAATTAGAGTTCAATTGATTGCAAACTCAAGCTGTTCCTATTAAGTTTTTATGGAAAATACTAGCGATAAACCAAACTTTTTGTACCTATTCTTCTATATTTCCGGAAGGCAACATATGGATATATGCTGGTAAGCGAATTTTTCATAAACAACTTTGGCCAAGGCTGCTTTAAGAATAATTACTAATTAAAATTTACGGCAATAACTTTAGGATATAAATGATGCACAGCTGTTAAGACAACACTGCTTGCGTGTAGAAATGTATAGAAGGCTTGGTATTTGGTTGCATTCTAACCAACAGAAGCACCAGTGTTGCCTGTTGAGTTGTTTGCGGAGCATTACAAAATAGCGTGATCTAGCAAATTATTTAACTTAGAGTAAATGCTGGCTTCGTAAATGTTGACTTTTCATGGCAATCGATTTTCATGGCAATCGAGAATCGAACAAAGCAGGACAACAAAAACCACCACGATATAACAGTGAAGTTTGACAGCTAGCCATTTAGCCTTTTGCTGGTTTGGATGGCAGCCAATAGGTTTTATGAAGGTTTTCAAGTTGTCATAACATCTTTCACTAGAACATTTTCAAAATTTTTATGGTCTTATAAAGGTTTTATTGATTTCATTTCACAACCGTCTAGGGAGGGCCACTTTATACACTATTCCGTTATCATACCATAATCATATAAGAAATTTTGGTTATTCATTCCATAAAACAAATGGATGAATAACAACATAAGTTGCCCCGAAAAAGAAAAGTGTACTTTTAGTTGTTTCCCTTAGATTGAAAGTAAGAAGTCTAAGAGTAAATTGCGGCATAACCCGCCAGTATTACACCTGATGGTAGTGCCTTTATATAAACGTTCTACGACATGGCAGTGAAAAAAATTATATGAATGTGTGATACTTTCACTACTGGTCAAATTCTTGATCTCACATGCTTTTTTATAGCATGAGATAAGCCTTCTCACCGTCGACAAGGTGGAAAATTTGTCCCACGAGAGGAATGACTTTAATTCAAGAGACTATTAAAGCAAAGCGTCGAGCTATTGTCATAAAACCTTAGCCTATTATTCATTGTCAGCAATAGTCCTAAATAACACTTTTCGACGACCTTTGTTCAGTTTGAAAGGTCTGATCCCTAGCTAAATAATATGTGGTAAAAGTTATTGCTTTGATCATGGCTGAACAAGTGAACAATAAGAATATTAATTGTACCAACTGTATAGATATATTTGATGTTGAATCAATGACAATTAGAGAACAAACAAAGAAAAAAAATTTAAGCAAAAGAAAAGTGCAGTTTTTGTCATTTCCCTAAATTATTTGATATCAGGTACTTGTAGATTGTTTCTAGCTTCGACTGAGCGTAAATGGCGACTAAAACTGCCAGTATCACACCTCTTTCAGTGGCTTCAAATAAGCGTACTACGACGTGGCAACTTGAAGAAAGCAGAGTGTGATACTATCACTGCTGATCATGTTCTTGGTCTCCCATGACGGCCTTTTGCATGAGATTAGCCCTCTCACCTGAGCCAAAGTGACAACCATGATCTTCAAGAGGGTCTATGACACAGAAGTAGTATCCATCCTTTTTGGTCCATGGCTGCATTCGGCGAAGGGACCGCATGTCGCCTTCTATTTCTATGTATTCTTCCAAAACACTTCCCTTGGGTGGGCGATAGATTCTTTTTTAACTTTCAAGTCAACAGGTAGAGACGTATTTTTTCCAATACTACATAAGAAAGGTAAGAAAACTTTGAAACCTATTCTCAAAGACTTGTTGAGTGGAAGTTTAACATTGAAATATAGTCCGAAAACCTGGCGTCAAGTGAAGGTTTTATTCATTTCAAAGCCTTATATTAAGGATAAAATGTCAACAAAATCCTTCAGACCGATTAGTTTATCATCTATTATACTAAAAGTAATGAGCTACAGTTCCTTTCAATAAGTATCAGTTCGCTTATCAAACTGGTAAATCAACGGTAATAGCTCTCTACACGCTTGTTAGAAAATTAGAAAAATCATTTGATGCCAAAGAAATATCACCAGCGGCGTTTATTGATATTGAAGGAGCATTTGATAATGCACCTCTAACTCAATGAAAAACGCTGTGGGTTTTATGAAAGCATTGCTAATTGGATGAATTTCAGCAAACCTTGGAAGCTCGTCCATAACAGTTAGAGCTACAAAAGGGTGTCCTAAGGGAGGTGTTCTCTCCTCCTTAATATGGTCTTTAATAGTAGACGAATTTCTAAAAAATCTAGAAGCCCAGGGCTTCGCAGATGACATAGTGCGAAGAAAATACTGAAAGGAATACTTTTAAAACAATCACACACAGTCAAGTATGTGGGCGTAACTCTTGACAGCAAACTTAATTGAAATCCAAATCTAGAGCAAGTTGTTAGTTAACCAACAAACGCTCTTTGGATACGTAAAAAATGTTTGGTAGGAAATGGGGACTAAAACCACAAATTATCCACTGGATTTATTAAACGATAGTAAGACCCCGAATAACCTACACTCAGCAAAATAAACTCTTGATATTCATAAGATAACAGTATGATTACTTGCTACAAGCAACCATTACAAATTTCATTAAATTGCCTTATGAAATATAATTATCTTAAAAAGTAAAAATATGAAGCAACCTGGACTCGAACCTTGAACGTTGAGGTTCTGGGTCGAGTGGCTTAGCCTAAATCAACGCTTGTAAACAGGAAAGGTTAAAGGCGTACAAGAACAGCGTAGAGCAAAACTAAATCCATTCATAAGTCACGGTAATGAAATTCCAAATCATCGTTCATAAGATGTATCTTATAAAATTCTTAAGGATATTTACTTGAGTGTATGCATCGTTGGTTTGGTGTCCAAAACCAAAAGAAAATCAACCCAAAATAAATTGGGAAGGCTACAAGGACTGGCTGCTCTCTCAATAACGGGTGCAATGAGCAGCACACCGAGTATGGCACTAGATGCTCTGCTTTATATGCTTCCGTTGTACCAAATTGTTCAATTAGAAGCTTAAATAAGCGCATTAATGGTTCAACGGGCAAAGCGTTTTATGGAAGGTGATCTTAATGGACATCTGAATATTTTACGAATGATTGATATTGATTCTCTTGTAATAAAAAATGAAGACTGGATGGAGAAAAAATATCACTTCATTAACTTATACAATGTGACAAATCCTGGTCGTGATTTGAGGGAAAATGGAGGGCCAAATAAAGAGCGAACACGAAATTATTGCGACACCGAAAATGTCATGCCAATTTTCTTATAATGTTTAGAATCAAACCAAAATTTTATGGTAGTTTAATACATATATTTACTTCAAAAATCAAAAGAAAAGGTAATCGATGGAGCCTTGAGTGTAAAATTGAACGCATTTTCGCTTGATGCCCTCCGTCAAAGTCTTTACAGTGTCATCCGATACCAGTTTCTCAGTTTTTTTTTTTTCATTTTCTTAACATGTTCTTCTCGGCTTTGCCTGTCTTCTTGCTCTTCCGAAGTTCCCGCTTCATCATTGCCCAGTACTGCTCCACCGGGCGCAGCTCCGGACAGTTTGGCCCTTTGGAACAAAATGGACAGAATTGGCCTCATACCACTCCAGGACACTTTTAGAATAGTGGCATAATGCCAAATATGGCCAAAATAGCGGAGCTTCGTCGTGCTGCTGCAAGAACGACAAAAGGCGCTTCTCGAGGCACTCAGATTTGTAGATCTCGCCATTTACTGTGCCCTTTGTCACGAAAGGCTCACTCCTCAGTCGGCAAGAGCAGATGGCCTGCCAAATGAGATATTCGGAGGCGAACTTCGACATTTTCTTCTTCTTAAATTTGTCGTCCACATAGAACTTGCTCTTGCCGGTGAAAAACTCCAACCCCGGAATTTGCTTAAAATCGGCTTTTATATACGTTTCGTCGTCCATCACACAGCAGCCATATTTTGTCAGCATCTTCTCGTAGAGCTTCCGTGCCCGAGTTTTAGCCGTCGATTGTTGCCGCTCATCGCGGTTTGGGAAGTTCTGTACCTTGTATGTATGTAGTCCAGCTCTCTTCTTTGCATTCTGGACGTAGCTTTGTGACATGCCGATCTATTTAGCCAAATCACGGCTTGAGACGTTGCGATTTGCTTTAATCATCCGCTTCACCTTTCCGTCCGTCTTTTTGTTCTCCGGTCCCGGTTTTCTTCTAGCTCCTTTGCCGTGGTCCAAAGTCAACCGCTCCTGGAACCGCTTCAACACTCTGGAGACGGTTGAATGGTGAATGTTCAACATTTTTCCCAACTGCCGGTGCGACAGGTCAGGAAATTCCAGGTGTTTGGAAAGAATTTGTTCTCTCGACTCGCGTTGGTTCATCTCCATTTTCGTTGAATCGAAAAACACGACTTCGAGTAAGCTACCATGTAAACAATACACATCCATGAGAAAGTGTGCACCAGTTTGTGGATTGTGACCCCATGGTAAAAAAGTTTTGCTCTGTTGAACGTGTCGCAATAATTTCGTGTTCGCCCTTTACAAGAAAATGTTTGCAAACAATTGGTGTAAAGCTCCTTGCGATTGGGCAGCTTTTTTACTTATTTCGCCTTCAGTCCTTGCCTCTCCTTAACTTTTTTTACGTATGATTTTGACTTCCCAACTTTGCGAGACACATTTCGCGGCGAAAGATTGGGATTTTTCTCGATAATGGCTATCACCTTCTTATCTTTTTGTAGGGAACATACTTTTCGATTCGTTCCACTTCCAACATTCCGATCCACAGTCAAGCACTGTTCAAATGATTTGCAAACACAAAACACGGTAATTTTCGGTAGTTTAAGTTTCTTGCATATGATCGCGTACCGATAAATACGGATTTGGCTGTCGTTCGCATAGAATGCGTTTGTGAATTTCCACTTGATTCGACGCCATTTTACTGAATGTCACAAGAATGTAAACATATCTTACCACGAAATAAATAAAGTGGAGCGCTTCATCTGTCATACGAGTGAAACGTTTCAGCGATCAATGAAATAATTCAAAACCTACACTGTAAGAAAAGTGTTCAAAATTTAATGCGTACAGGCTTTGAATCCTGACCAACTAGATGGTGTCAGTCTTCGACAAAGTTGTTTAGCAGGTTAAAGTCTTTTGATTGGTGGACAGAATTTCATATTTGTCTCAATATGTGGAGCTAGTGCGCTAGTTAATCTTCCGAATATGCTGTATCTTGAGACCCTGACCATATAGAACGTTACGGTCTTCGATATTGCTGTTCAGTGGGCCTTGGTCTTTTCAAAAATGATTAAATTTTCAGAGTTTTCTCGCTACTCGGCGCAAGTGCACAAATGAGTTTCCTGAACATAATGTACTGTTTTTATTCTGTCCATATGGAAGGTTTTTGGCTTCGACAAAGGAGTTTAGTAGTTCAGCGCCATTAGTTAAAATGAAAGAAGTTCAGAACTACGTGACTCCTTGACATACTGTATCATTTTGCCAGAGAAAGAAACTTTCTTCACTGGAAAACCCATGTATGCAGCGTTACCATAACTTTTGTTTCCGCCACTTTTCTTGCTTTCCGGCGTCGATGGTGTAGTGGTAAACGTGATCTGCTATTTGTTACTTCAGTGGTTCTGGGTTCAATCCCAGTCTGTTAGCTGACCAAACTTGGCAGCACGCACCCTTTGAAATATGGGGCACCGTTCAACCCTGAATCAGAGTGACAGCACTGCCGTCTGTCATGTCGTGAGTATAATAAAAAAAACATAAGAAGAAGATTTACCTACGTTATGTACAGGAAAAACGTGCAAGGAAATTTGTTACTAAATTATTAAGTTATTAGTTGTGCTGAACCTATTCATTACTCTTAAATCTAAATTACGTGCTAGCTTATCACGTATTTGAACTTAATGCATATGTTAACCTAAAACTTATTGAATTTTCACCAAAATAGTCCTTAAAGCTACCGTGCAAATTTATAGTAGTTGTGCCTAACCTGAATTCGACAATCCTCTGATACCGGAAAGAAAAAGTTATAACTATGACTATTAAATTACTCGAAACCCTAAAAATAATATTTACAGCTATCGGTGAGTATCGCAGCGGGCTCCAGTCAAGCCGCTTGCAGATTCCTATAACCCTGCGAGAAGAACATTACAGAGAATTAAACGTAGGTGTTAGTTTCTTACATAACTAAATGACATCAATATAAAAACCTACAGCTATGCTACATTACTTACTGTGCTGCATACTGTTTTGAGTATGAAAACCGAATATGCGTTGCTATTGGTGGGAACAGAAATATGAAAATATAATCCAACATGCTCAACTCAACAAGAAAACGAAAACTGGATTGTAAGGTATTGATCTGCTGATCAACTTTGCTCAATACTGAAACCCCGGATATGACCAGAAAACCAACGTACAGGAAATTCAGAAAAGTACAAGTACACAAGAGCACACGTAGCGAAAATACTATCTGCTGAGCATCAATCGAAAGGGTTTTGATTCCCTGAACAACATTTTTGACGACTCAAATCATTCCAAATAGACAGATTACCAAGGTATACTTTAGTCGGTCAAACAAATTGTACACCAAGTTGTGAAATAATCCTGAACTACTGGTCACAAATCAAAACTCTTGTACTTGCAGAAGGCTCAAGCCATGTATTTAAGACGAATTCAATAGGTTCTATGTGCAAGGATACTAGCGCTGTATGGCGGACAGATTCGGAACTTATAATCAGCAATGAAAAGATGGCCTAGTGAACAACTTTATCGAAGACAGACCACTTTTTAATGGTCAAAATATTAAATTACAGCTTGGCCAGGAAACTCAATCGCACCACGAGAGCCTCGGAAACGGAAAGATTGTGAACTGCTGGTCATCAATGAAGAGGTCTTGTTTCACTGAAAAACTTATCCAAACATAAACATACATCCAAATGGTCACTAAGCGCCGACTGTAGCGAGAAAATTTTGAACTGTTAGTCACCACTCAAAAGGTCTTGACCCACTGAACAACATTGTATGAACAGAAACATTGTATCCGGTCAGGATATCGAGATATAGTATATTTTTGAAAATAATTAGCACACGATCGCCCGAAGGAGAGAATACTAAACTATTCGCCAATGAAAAGGCTGTACTGAACTCATAAAATAACTTTGTTGAAGGCAGTAGCATTCTCATGTGAACCGTATCACGAGATATTCCGTAAACGATTATGTTGTACAAAGTACAACGCGCGAGTGCTCGTGTTACAAAAGTTGGTGCGAGTGCTGAAAGGTTAAAGCCATGCTGGAGTGGTATGATGCCAATAAAGTTATTATCGTATCAAACCCTGCTGATTCTTCCAAAAGTCTTGTTACGCACAATGGTAAGATTTTGAGCTCTGATGAAGCGGGCGGTTTTCGGAAAAAAAAGAAGGAGGTTAAAATGCCAAACAGTTCAAACAAATTAGGATCGGAGCTGCCAGCAAGGTCACTAAAGAGTCTGTAGCAAACCCTAACGGCTGGATGGTAGGGCAAAGTTCAAGGAGGTGTTTAAATCAATGCAGAACTAGCAACGATTTTTTGATCGTGGGTGAATTGGTGAACCTTATCTAAAACTTGTGTGTTATACAAAGAAATAATCCCATAGTTTTCTGTATTTTATCACATGTTCTGTAGATTCTCGAGTGGTTAATGTAATAAGTGCAGTGTGATTTTTACGATTTATGCAATTACGCGCAACGAAAATGTGTGAAAATATGATGCAACTAAGAAGAAAACTTGGCGTTTGGCTCCAGTAGTATTCCCAAGTACGGATAGATCAATACGACGGTTTTGTAGTGCAAAGGTAAGAAATTTTGTTGAAAATCTGACTGCTCCAATATTTTTACGAAATTTATGTCTCCGAAACGTTTTTGTAGCATTTAATTATATTCAAGACCTAATTTTATTTTGCGAAGTCCTGGCCCAGGACTACATATTCTTGGTTGCTGCGTCCATTAATTGGAGAAATTAAACATCTTTTCGTTTGAAGACCAGATTTTGCTCGATTTTGGGGTAACTTTTGTTCAAAAATGTGTTATTTACTGCACATAAGTGAGGGAAAACCAAGGGTAAGTCGCTGAGAGGTGCCAGCCAGCCACGATGTCTCAAACTCTGGACGAATATGTTTCCCTAGCGGCGCTTTGATTTTAATCCGTACTGACGTGCGTAGCACACCGAGGCACACTTTTGACAGTTGAGCTTATAGCAAATAGTGAAACCAGCAACCTTGCCAATGTGCATTGCCTGGTTGCCAGGCTCAGCAAAAAATAACAATTTGAGCTGCCACCACATCGGCACCTTCGGTACATTACGGGAACTCCCAGAACATTGCAACGCTTGTTGAAACACTCAAAAAAAAGCACATGAGAATTTAAAAAAAGTATAGCAATGTGATCTAGAGGAAAAACTACGCATCAGAATATTTGTGATGAAGCTTCCAAAATTATCGCACCTTTAATATTATATCAAGAATAATAAAAATATTCAATGAAATTATTATTTGAATAGGCATGTCTGAATCAGAATCAGTCAAGTTTTGTTTTTACTTTTCAACTAATTTTATTTCAAATTCAAAACTGACATGTTTCTTAACTAAGTTGTAGTTAATAATAAAATATATAAAATAAATAAGTATTTTTGCAAAGAGAAAACATGTCATACGATCCATCTGTTACGATTACCTTGATTTATCTCTGCCAGTTATTTCCATCAAATCCATCTGTCCTGCATCCCCATCCGTGGACAGATGAATTTGACACATGTAATCATGTAAATGAATAAATTGAACCGAAAACACATGTTATTATCGAAATCGACAAGACCAATATGCATACACCTTCTTTTTTCAAGTGTGACATCCAACAGGGGGGTATCATATTTGCGACTAAGTGTGACAGGGGGAGGTGTATGAAAACCTGAAAATTGATGGACGTTATTTCTTGAATCACCCCTTGACACTTATGTTCCAGTAAGTAGCATGTAAAAAGTATTTCAATTGTTCTTACAGGGCACGACTCAGGGGTAATGGTTAACATCCATACCTCTCACGCCAAAGTCACGAGTTCGGATCTTAGCCCGGTCAAGTTAAGAAAAAGCTCAAAAGCGGTGTTCGAGTGACTACGACGAGAGCTGAATCAGCCCGAGGCTAAATATCTACGATAATCAAGAAACAACAAAACACATAGATAGCTACGATTTTCTTCTAATTTAGATTTTATATGGTTCCACTCTTTGAGCATTTTATATCATACTAAAACATGTCAAAAATAACTGCAACAATCCTTAGTACCTGTATTTGCTGGGTTGGTGTTTTTAACTTGTTTATAACAAGCCGTCTTGCTCAAATAAGAAACTTTGTCTATCGCTGAAATTCTACAATTCACTTCACAGTTGCCTTGATTGAGGCCCTCTTTTCCTCTTTTGAAGCATCCAATCGTAAAGTTTGTAGACAATCCACAATGATACGCGTACGATCCAGGGCTTCCGCATAGAGTTGCCGCCATTCTAAAGTCATTTGACTGTTTCGAAATCGATTCCTAGACTTCAGTTTAGAAAAATGGAAAACTTTAACAGACTGCTGGGGGGGTTCCTGGGCATCTAAATGAACACTTAGAAAGAATTGAGCTAGTTGGGGTAGTAATAGGGAGCGTAAATAAACGTGGCGAATAAAAAAAGCTAAAGTGGAAATCCCAAACAGACTCCGGGTGGTTTCAAAATAAATGACAAATGACAAGTTACAAGGTTACATAAACTTATTGGAAAACATTTTGGAAGCACCGTTCAAGACTAGAAAGTCCAACAAAATCGAAAATGATAAATAATAAAACAAACTACGGCAACACAGTTGTAGCTATTGAACGGTACGCAAACTTACTTCTTCTTAACCAGTTTGTTCCGGGAAGTGTGACCTGTTTAGTGGAATACCTGTTACTAGATAAATGTGAAGATAGATTAATATTTTCCCATTTAATTGCCAACTACCTTAATTGATTATGTTGACAGGATACGCGTATTTCGTCAACAATGTGTAGACTTCTTCAGTCTCGTGTACTAATACTCGCCTATTGGTTCACGACAGTCGAGTATTCGTACACAACACTGAAGAAGTCTGCACATTGTGGACGAAATATGCAAATCTATAAAGGAAAATACCAAGTCTTTAACTAAATGGTCATTTCCAATCTTAATCAGTTTCACGTATTGTTAAACAAAAGAACACCGAACCGTAAACAATGCCATCCAGAGTAAATTTATCATTTAACTGTAACCTATTATGCACAGTCAAATCACAATCCCGACTATCAGTATCACGTCTTGTCCTACCCGTACCGATGACTGTTTACTGCAACATACATTATGCTGATGGAATCGTACCAACAATAGCCAACCGCAAGACATGCCCGACGTAGATTGAAAGCGTTGGAGAGAAAAAGACCCAACACGAGTAAATAAATTAAATTGAGTTAGAGTTTAATTAAATTAAACAAGAGGAGCTGACTGCATGTATGTGTTTAACACACCAACGGATGTTGCATTCGGGAGATAGTCAATATGGGTTGCGATACAAAGCACTCCTCGTCCTCTTCTCCATTCTCGACAAATGATGATGCTTTGCGACTCTTTGAGATTATCTACCTTGAAAATAAACGCCGGCGGCCCAGAGTGATGATGACGATGGCGTTGGCGTCCACACCAC
>JASCZW010012853.1:0-21621 GCA_034211315.2 Aedes japonicus
TGAAAAGGACGGATTCAATTGACGAGGGAGAAATAGTTTGCGATTCCCCCTGGGGTTGTTTGTCTCGTCACGAGCGGCTTTCCCCGCCAACTCGTAGGCTTCAGCAGCCATGTCTCTCGCAGCGAGGTTGACAGGAGCATCGGCACCAACAGCCAGCAGCACCAACGCCTCTATGCGCTCCCGCTACACTTAACTCAATTTTTGAGTACAATTGTGTGCTATCTCTTTTTCTCTCGCGGAAATGTTACTAAATTTTCGTAGAAGCTGATCTAATCAAAAATTGAGTTGATCCACTGTTTAACGAAAATTGAGTAACACATCCGTGAGGGAAAAAGAGATAGCAACTATCTGTACTCAAAAAGTTGAGTAGAAAGCGGGAGTGTGGGCAACGACTGCTCGCCAGTGCACCATCCAAGGTGCTTGCCGCCGCTAACTGCGTGCGAACAGCAACTGCACAGCTCCACGACTGTTGTAAGACTGAGTCAAAATTTCTGCTAAAAGCTGGTATGTCATGGCGTCGGATGCTATTGCAAAAGAAGGCAGTACTATAGTCACTAGATTCATAGTCTGGCGGATACAATGACGGAAGTCCAATTTGAACTGTCACTTAGCGGAGCCAATCAGAGCATATCTCGAGTAATTTATGTTAAGGGCCTAAAAGCCATTTTGTTAACAATGACTTTAAACGTTGATTTCTCACGAACTACGAGAATCCACCATGTCCTGCATACTCCACAGCGGTAGAGACTGACATTTCTTCTGCAAATGCCTGCTTCATCTCACGAGAGTGATTTAAGATCCAAGAGAAATCGATGTATAAAGTCATTGTTTACAAATGGCTTTTAGGCGCTTAACAGGAATTACTCGAGATATGCTCTTCGATTGGCTCCGCCAAGTGACGGATTCAAATTGGCTCCCGTCATTGTATCCGCCAGACTATGAATCTAGTGACTATAGGCGGTACCAACGAAGGCAATGTGATACAAATTGCACCAAAGGGGACGAACTTATGTTATTGCGTCACAATAATTAGTTTGAATTAGTGCACGCTAGACGGATGATTTTCTCAACAGAAATATGCCTAATTTGCTCCCACCAACAGCAACTAATCCGGAACGCATAACTAGAAACAATGGCGAACTCCACCACATGGTCACTGATGTGTATGCAGTTTGGCTCGAATTATCCCTTCTAGATTTTCGTTCGTTTGTTGTTCAACGTTCTATGTGGTATAATCGGGGACGCGACGTTTAATGATTGCCATATTCAGCTGTGATGCGGTAATTGAATTGATAACAGCACAATAGAAAAATTCAACTCAACTCTTTAGTTGGTAAACTGATTTGGTCGTCCTGATAAGGACGGATTTAGTTGACGGGGATGAAATGTTTTCGATTCCACTTGGGCTTTCTTTCTTCGTTCAGCTCCTCGTTGTTGCGGATGACCAGCTGCAGGTGACGTGTGATGATTCTGGTCTTCTTCTTTTCACGGGCGGCGTTCTCTACCAGCGCGCTTTGCGAACTCGTCTGTCGCATACGGATGCACAGCGAGAACTGATTATTGGTGTTCGGTCGTTCCCACGTGTTCCATAATTGCTGGCAAGGTTACTGTGGCAGTATGAACCAATCAGAGCGTAGCGCAAATATGATGTCATTTTCGACCAATAGCTCCGTGCGTTCAGAAATTTGTGTGGGACGGGGAAAAGTTAGTTTGAAGAAGAAGAAGACATTTGTTACTCGTTTCCTATGACCTTGCTAGGGAAAACACATTTTTCAACCTGTTGATATGCAAATTTGTATGGGAGCAAAAGAAGGTCATTTTCAAATGAAAAATTGAACTACTTATACTAATTGAACTTCATTCAAATTTTGATGCAAAAAATTTGTGAGTTCTCTTGATAAAATGATGCATGAATAAAGTCATTCTGTTCAGTCGAACGAGAGTTATAAGCGTTCAAAAACCTTTCACTTTTGCGTAACGCTCTCATTTTTCAAAATTTTGAAACGGCGCCCGGTATAGAAAAGAAAAACGTAGTCCTACGTTAAAACAGTTCCAAATCGCAACGACAAACAGAACTTGGCAGCAAAATCACGGGCGTTTGTACTGCGAATATTTGACGAAGTTTTCATGCGTTGTTATGGACGATGAAACTTATGTCTTGGATGATTTCAAGCAGCTTCCATGGCAAGTTTTTTATTCTGCTATGGCCAGAAATGCTACAGCTGAGCATTTCAGAACGAAGAAGGCATCGAAATTTCCCAAAAAATACCTTGTGTGGCAAGCAATTTGCACGTGTATCAAAAAGAGTAAATCTTTCGTCACTACAAGCACAATCAACAAGGAGATCTATCAGAAAGAGTGTCCGCAGAAGCGATTGCTACCCTTCATCAAAAGTCACAAAGAAAAATCTTTGTTCTGGCCCGATTTGGCATCATGCCACTGTGCTAAAACTGTGATGGAGTGGTACCAAGCAAATCAAGTGAACATTGTACCAAAAACCTCAAACCCGCCAAATTGCCCAGAGCTACGACCAATCGAGATATATTGGGCTCTGATGAAGCGGAAGTTTTCTGAAAAGAAGCAAAGAATCAAAGACATCAAAAACTTCCAGCAAATTTGGACGAAGACGGCCTCTACGATTTCTGAAGAGTCTGTACAAATCCTCATGGACGGAGTTAAGCGCAAAGTTCGAAAATTTTATGCAAATACCGAATAACTATGTTATGTCTTCACGAATTGTTAAAACACATCCCATGAATCTAAAATAAACAACTATGACGGAAATATAATGCGAAATTTATGTTATATTCATGGTTTGAGGTGTCCGGATTATTGCGGATACAGACCTTATGTTCCTCACATCATTTGGGCGATTCTTCATTCACATCGTTCCAATAATTCTTTTATCGTTTTATTTCCAGAAGGAAGCAAAGAGTCTCAATCAACGCAAAATAAAAAGCCAACAAGTTGCCAGCTTAGTGGAAACGATATACCTCTTACGGTCTTTCTATTTGTGACTCCAGCCATCGTTGGTACATTTCCCGAGCTGTATGTAAACCTCCGATGCTGCTACTTCCATGCAACGCATCCACAGCCCAAGGCGGATTATTCTCACATCCCGGCGCATTCAACGGTATTCCACAACTGCAGAAGCAGGAGAAATTAATCGCTTGGCATCCGTCAACTCGGGAGAAGGGATTATGTCGTGGAGTGAGCGATATAAATGCTAGGTCTAGGTCTAGGACTGCTAGTGGGACCATTACCGGAGGCAACACGCGATCCATCACAGGTCAATAGTGACAGTGATTTATCTCGTCGCGCCGTGTGATGGGTTTCGGTTGCTGAGCTAATCCCGACTACTATAACTACTGCCTGCGAACTGCTGTCGAGTGAAAGACGTGATTGTGTTCTTAATGTTTCGAGACTATTTTTTTTTTCGGGACCATTTAGTGCAGACTAGAACCTGGCTCTTTCATTGGCGTTTAAACAATCCCACGTAAGATGCCTGGCGGTTCTCAGAAATGCCTTTTGATCCGATTGCCTTCGCCCGAAAAGATACAACTGATAAGGACTGAAGTAGGTAATTCAACAAAAACACGGCTACAAACTGAAATGTTTCTGCGATTGCTCGGCTCGTGAGACGTAAGTGCGGAGGCTTAGTCGGCTACTGCGTCAGTACGTGAGTAAAAACGAATTAACATTTAAAATGTAAAATGCCTGTGTCTTGGATCAGGATCTGGTGATAAGATAGGGGAAAAGTATTTTAATTAAATTATTTAGATGTCTGCCCTTTAGTGTGTAATTACCGTTCGGATTGGTGGCAACATTAAGGGAGTCGTGGAATGGGAGAAGAAGAAGAAACTCATTCCTCCCAGGAGACACTTGTAGTCGATTGCTTTTCGCGAGGCTGCATTTAAAATTAAAAGCTAGACCATTACTTTGATTTATCCAGGCGGGAAGGAGCGAGATAAACCCAGATGTCTTCACGTTTGCCGAGGGGCAGCACTTCATAAAACTTTCCAAACTGGCCTTTCTGCGCGCTCAATCATCAACTTTTCGTCCCTCGAGGATGGGTGGGTGGTTGGAGGCAGTGAAATGAGAGGAAGACAGAATCGTCATCGTTTTGATGCCAATCCTTTATACCTGACTCGGCAAGCCCCTTAAGGGGTGAGCATCCTATTAAATCTTGGCTGTAAGGTGGCAATAAATTGATAAATGTTTTCCTCTTGCAGAGAGTTCCTCGCGAACGTACATCAGACGTGATGCTTATCTCAGGACGCAGACTGCGATGCAGGGATTTCACTTCAATGGAGCTTTATTACAGGCACTCATACATCGTACCATCCTGCACCTTTGTTGTTCGAGTCCAATGTGGGCCCATAATCTCTTCTAAGAGCATCTAGCCTCCAAGGTGTGACTGCAGTTCCTTTATAGTGGCTCATCTGGTTTGATCCCAGCATTAAGCGATCCCAACAGAGCAAAACAACAACAACAACAATAACTGCTTCGATGCTATTTTTGGTGCGTTGAGAAGGTTATGGCCTTTATGAGCAAGACGTGTGAATCAAATCGTAAACTTATGATTGCCGACAACTTGATTCGGAACGAAGGGGTGATAGGCTGCGAGCTCTTGCTACAAATGGACCATCAAGTCCTAAGAAGACCCACACGTTATAGAATTAATTGGAATTTTAAGGATTTTATTGGCGTGTATAAATACGATCTTATCCCATGGTCATAGAGAAATTGAAACACAACCAAAACAAAGATTCAGAAGGATGTGACAGTTCATCATTTACGTTTGCTTCGCTTTCAAACAATATTTCACATTATATCAAATGTGCTTCTGAGTTACAAATATTTCTCTTGCTTCGTTTAACTACAAAAAATTATTTAGCAATACGTCTTTCATAACGGAATACCACAGAATTTTGCGAAACAAATATTGAGCGTCGGTTCCCCCTAGATGGATTGTTCACAAGAGAGGTATGAATATTTTGAATAAATTGTTAACATTCGATGAATTCATAACAAATTTTATTTATTAAATTAACTCACATCTTTGGCTTCAAGACCACAGCGATTGGCGACACTTAATTCTATTCTTAAAGACTAATTTGTTAACAGTAAAAATAAAAGCCTGCAGCATCAGTCAAGTGGGCTGTTATAGCCATAACGGCATTTAACACTAATGGTAAGCCGGCGCGTGAGATTTGAACCTTCACAGAGGATACAATCATAACGTCCAAGAGTACAGAAGCCATTTGCTCTTTTTTTTAGCAAAAGCTAACTGAATATCTGTGGAAAGCAACGCGAGACAGTCGTTCGTTCCCTTACCCCTACGGAAACCATATTGAGTATCTGAAAGCAGGATGTTCGTCTGAGCCCATCTGTCCAGACGGAAGAGGATCATTTTCTCCAACAACTTTCGAATACAAGATAACATCGCGATGGGTCGATTGGCAGGAATGTTAAAATGAAGAATTCTTAGTTAGACCCATGTGTAAATCAGACACTCTTCATTCTCAGCTCGACCGACGGTCAAGTTGATACGAGCGTCAAAACATTCCTTGCCATGCCCATAAATCATTCACTAGGATGTCTGTATGCGTGAGGAAATAAAGTAAGGCTTGCAAAAAAAAAACGTGTCGGGTTTGTGTTAGGACACAAATACAGGCTTACCGTTCGGATAGCTTTTATTGTACATAGAGCTTCAAACTATAAGTATATAAAACTCATATTATTATACCCAATATTGAATTGCTATTAATATTAACTTGGGGAAGGTCCATTAATTATGTCACGCAGTAAGGGGTGAGTTGGGGTTTGGGAAAACGTGACAAGCCATGCAAAAAAAATTTGAAGGTCCATACCAAAAACGTGACAAGGGGGGTTATAAAAAGTTACTTTTTGCGTGACGTAATTAATGGACGTTCCCTTACGATTTGGTTTGCCAGTGGTATTTTACGCCCATCGCTGTTGATTGTCGCATCCTCTTAAGTATCTACATGGACATTATATTGGGGTTTTGTTTTGTGTACATTTTTTATTAATATTTTCTTACTTTATTTTCAGGCTCTCCCACAATATGATTGAAGAGGTACAAGGTTCAACAGGTTCAACTATTCTGGCTATTTCTGGCCAAATTTCAATTCAACTTTTAGCTCACGTTTTTATTTTTAGCAGCAATTGTAAATAATTAAGCTACTCCTTTCTCAATGAGGTCTATACAGGTGGAGAAGAAGTGGGTAAGTTGTATTAATGTAATGCAAAATACTGTCATTGTGTTCGTGAGATGATGCACAGCCTTTTTTTCTAAACATGCGTGACGTAGATCTCCAAAATCAACAATTCACTACAGCAGCTAATCACAAGGAGGAATGTTTGTTTTCATTAATTGGTATAGTTTTTTGAAGGTTGCGGCTGAAAAATGTCTTTTTGTGCACTAAAATGATGCGGACAAAAACTTAACTTGCTTTGTTATCATTCGTTGTTTTTTGGAGTCTTACGTCACTTCCCGAAATCATGGAAAAGGTCACAATAAAAGTCACAGTTGATTGTTTTACCTGTTTGGAGATAATCTATCGAGAAAATTCCTTTTGCAACCCAAAAAACTGACGCTAACACCTTCTTGGCCGATTTCTGAACGAGAATTCGCTTCGAAGCCCTAGTGTCTGGTTCACACCACTCCTTAGCCTCTTGTTTTGCTTCGGGATCATGGTGGTTGACCCAAGTCTCATCCATAGTGATGAATTGACGTAGAAAATCATTTTTATCCTTTCGAAATTGCTCCAAATGTTGCTCAGAGAGCCGCATTCGAATGTGTTTTTGTTGCACTGCTAGCAAATCTTCTTTTTAGCATTTCAAACCTATTGCTTCCGCAATCAGCTTATTGCTTGCTCTCAACTTACACCGTGTCCAATATATTCTCATACAAACTAAAACTCTATTTATTTCAAATCGATAATCCAGATTTTATTGATAACTTTACCCATTATATTGCAATATAATACTGATCAACTACAGCATATGTTTTGGAATAACACTGCCTTAAACCTTCACAGTTCTAATAAAACCTGTAACTTTCTGTTTGATAAGATGTAACAAATGGACCACATGACTGATAACGCATTTCTATATGGGGTTTCAATTCACTCGATTTTCATTTCTTCGGAATGAAATTTTACACATTCTGTGAAATTTAAATCACAAGTATTCTATACGAACAGTAAAATTCAAATCTAATGGAATTTTTACGCAGCTATACCGAAAAATTGAGGTTATGTTGCAAAATCTGCATGTTTGGCTGTCACTTTCAGAAGTCATTACATAAATAAAAGATATGCTGTTTTGCTTAACTTGGATTATATTTTATTATTAAATCGGGTAAATGTAAATGAAAAATCCATAGCTTCGTCCGGGCAAGTTGTTCCTTCCATGTATATTGCCAATGTTTCTACAGAAAATCGCGAGCCGTGTGTTTCATCCAAGTGCCGTCATCGTAGATATTTTAGGAAGGATTTATAAAATTTTAACACTGTTACACGGTTTTCAAACGGGCACTTGAACAACATAAAATTTCTTAGGACATGAACGTGTCTCAAGAAGCTCTCAATACTCCCCAGCGAAAACTTACAAAAAATACACAACATTCCCACTTACTGTTTTGAAATTTGCCTCGATTTATCGTTGAGTGTTAATGGCGGCCACGATACTTTTCAGGAAATGACAAGCGCTGCACAGTGACGTCGTTTTACGTTAAAAGCATGTAAACTAAAAGATTTTGAATTTGAAAAATCAATTTTCTAACCTAAAATTATACGTCGTGTGAATTAAACTTGAACAACAGCAATGAAATTATTTCTTAAAAAATGGATTTTTTTTGGCTTAGAAAATGGGAATTTTTAATACGTTTAAGTAAATAGAAAAGTGGAGTAGATTAAGAATTAGGTTAATATTTATTATAGCACTTTACAAATTATATTGTCATTAGTATTCAAATATTGTTAGGGTTTTTGACCAGCTCCAGACGTTTTTCGAAACTGTCAATCACGACTTCTATCGGCATTTCATCCCAAATTTGTTTGATTACGGTTTTGAATTGGTTCACATTAAACGCCCTGTGGTCATTTGCGTATGACCATACGAAATAATCCAAGGGATTCAGATCTGGTGAACTGGGAGGCCATTCATTCATTTCCAAAAAGTCGGTCAATTTTTTTTCGGCACCAGCCCTGAACGAGATTTGCAGTATGCGATGGCGCTCCGTCCTGCTGAAACACATAGTGGTCATTTCAAACGCCTCTTGTACATATGGCTTGACTGCTTTCTCCAAAACTTCCGTTTTCTAATATACGGTATTCACTTTAACGCCTTTCTCGATGAAAACCAGTGGTAATTTGCCTCGCTTGCAAATTCCTCCCCAAACCATTACTGATGCAGCACTTTGGAACCGTGGAATATTCCTATCACTCTCTGGAACTGTTCTCGAAGAGAGTGCCCACAATCTGTCGTTCTGGAAATTGTAGGATTGTTGCAAGACGAATAACTTCCTCACCGTGCCGCGACAAAAGCAGACTTGCTCTTTCGAGTCGTTTCTGCTTGGAAGGTTCCGAAACTCCGTGAGCCTTACGTTTCTTGAAAGCTTGGAGACGATCTCGAAACATTCCGATCTGCGGCCATTTTACGTACAGAGCGCTGTGATTTTCGTCTAATCCGTTCCCTGACCACTTTAACAACTCGTGCAGTCCGAACCGTACGAGTACGACCGGATGTCTTCCGGTCATCCAAGGAGTCGGTGTCACGGTACCTTCGGATGGTTCGGTACACAAAATCCCGCTTTACTCCGAGGTTTTTCAAATTTCTGAAAATAGCGCCCGGGCGCTCACCTTTCAGGAAACTTTTTTTATCACCACAGCACGAAACTCCTTCATCGCTGGTAAAAGATGAACACCGAATGAATACAATCGGACATAACCTAAAAGCGTTTGTATAAAGCGTGAAGCATGTTCAGTAGTTGCACGACTCCAATGCAAGGAGAAAGTGTATGAGAATATTTTGGACACGGTGTAGTGTTCTAAACGCACTTCCACAGTTATTTATTGAAAGCTTTTGATGCCAGGTACTATTTTTGCATTGGTATGATTGTGTGGCAAGAACAATCATACGCTATGCCCAGGGAGTCGAGAGATATTCCTTAATGAAAATTCCTTGACCAGACCGGAAATCGAACCCAGCCACCTTGTTGCGGCGCCTTTACCGACTGAGCTAAGGGAGGACCAAATGTTAACAAATGCGGCACCCATTATGCACACAGTTTTGAAACCCAATGCCATGTTGCTCCATGCGAGATGTCCATTGTGCTATCAGCTATCACATCCACAGTCGATCGACGATCTTCCAAAACCACATCCTGTATATCCAATATAATTTCTTGTGTTAATGCACTTTTGGACTTTTTGGACTTTTGCATGGATCTCAGTAGCCGATAAACTTTTCAAAACGAACCAAGTAATCACTGCACGATATTCGAGTTTTTCGATTGTAAGAAAATACACTGACACGTCAACTTCAATTGGCTTGTAAACAAAAAATGAATTGACAGATCGAAATGAAATTTGGTGTACGTTCTTATGAAAGGTGATTTATTAAAATGGCGTAATTTTTTTTCTACTGCTCCATAGATGTCGTTTCGAAAACTTTTTGACTATCCTAGTATGTAACTATAAATCTATAAATAATGTGTCAACTACTTCAAAATAAATCAATCATCATGATGCCATGCTGTATTTACCGTTTGGATAAATGACATATTTAATATATAGACCGAGTGAATGACCTTGGCTAACATAACATCCCATTTCCCTATTATTGTAAAGAGTACTGTCAATTATTAAAATTTATTTCACTGGAAGCCTGACAAAATTGAATTCAGAATACCCGCCTAGCACATAATGCAGTCAAATCACCGCTTCTACACCGAACCCATTGTCCGCCACTAATTCAACAGCGTATAAATAAACCGTTATCGTAACTCACAGTCACCGTAAACGTCACACCGTCCAACTCTGGATGTCGACGCGCTTTTCCTCTGTAGTTAAAGAGTAATAAATTTTCATAATTTATTCCCCATTGACGCGAACGCGTCGGTTCAAGATCCAGCCATCGTTCCCTGGCCAAAATGACCCCGGAGGGCCACGCGCGAGTTCCAACATCCAACCGTCCAGTATATCTCTAATTGAAATCATTTGTAATCTAAACCATCATTTTTATAAGGCTCGTTAGGTATTTTCATCAGCCTGCGTCGCGGTGTTTCATGATAAACCCAACTATTACCTCATCATTTGTCCCCACCACAATCAGTGCCACACTGACGGACCGCTCGACGATCGTATGCTGGTCGCCGCCAGAGATTTGGCGGGCCTCGTTCTGATGGCCTAATCTTGTCCAACATCAGTCAGGGACTAACATTAGTCCAAGCAGGCTCGTTCGTTGGTTCTTATGTCAGCTTCTTCTGGCAAGAGCGAGAAAGGGATAGGAGAATAGAAGATAAATCGCTCATAATTACAATAATTGTAGCATTTTTTCATCTCAACCCTCAGGCACGCGCACAGGTCCTCGAAGTTTTTTTTACATTTGGGTTAGAAGGAGTATTGTAATATGCAGGATTAACTGCTATTGAGTCGTTTAAATTTCTTAGAGGAGCAACTCAATCGAAAAAAAGTGGAAAGTTCACTTCAACCCCCATTTAATAAGTATATGCCGGTGGTCGCGCCCACATACCTATTCGACTGAGACGGGATGGAGTGTAGCTGATGGAGAGATGGAGATTTTTATCAGTTGTCGTGAATAATGATGTCGGTTTGGATTGAATGAGGCTGCCGTCTACGAGTACTGTGATCTATATAGGGCTTTACTCGGAGAGCTTATGACCGGTAGCTCAATACAGTGGTTCAGAGTATTGTCATTAATGTGAAGTGGAAAGTTTAATTTGGCAGTCATAAAGAAAGGAAGAAAAGAAAGAGAGAGAGAGAGAGAGAGAGAGAGAGAGAGAGAGAGAGAGAGAACGCAAAGATTGCCATCATTCCATTACGATGGATAGTTAACTTGGATCACAATCTGCAAAAGGAAACTAATACCATTGTAGTTGAATTGCCAGAAACTTTCAAAAACTGGCATTTGATAGGTCTTTTTTTCGATAGGTAAATTAAATAAGTCGTCTTCCTGGCGTCGGTGATTGCACCTGGAGAACTTGTTGGAGGTTCTTCAGGAAACTTCTAGGAAGTTCTTCAGAGAATTTCTAGGAAGTTCTTCAGGAAATTTCTGGGATGTACTTCAAAGAACTTATGGTAAGAACTTTAGATAAATTCAGGGATGTTTTTTAAGAGAAGTTCATCAGAGAATATCAGAGAGGTTCTTCAAAAAACTTCGAGCAAGTTCTTCAGAGAAACTGCGGAGAAAATCACGGAAGTTAAACAAAACAAACAAAAGAACAAATAAAATTAAAATAATTTTAAAAAACACCTGGAGGGCCATCGCTTATTCTGCCGGTCTTCTTCTAAGCTATAAGCCGATTGTTTGTCGATCTGCGAAATTTGGAAGACGTCTGCATTGAGTTATCTAAAATTTGAATAATCCGTCCAATATATCAGAAAACATTGCAATTGGTTTAGCGGATTGGAGATAATGAAATCAATTAGTATAAGACCAAGTCTCTCCCGGTTGGTATAAAACCGATGAGCATGGACATCAATAGAAACATAAAGTTGCCATCTACGGAGTTTTTTTTTACGAAATCCCTCATTGCAATCTTTAATGGATTAGCTTAGATTGCTCTTTAGAAACTTCAATTTGATTGATACAGATATTAGTTACAGTAGTGCAATAGATCGCAGGATGCAGTAGTAAACATTGAAAGTTACGAAAAAAGAGTTTGGTTCTAGCATCGACTGTGACAGGTTGTGACAATGCTTTATAGCGCACTATTTTCCTATCGGGCATGGCGCGTTTCGTTTTGTTTCGGTTATCTATTATTCGGTGATACGAGTGATCGAGTAAGCACAGTAAGAAAACAACCAAGCGTATCTCAAGCTTGAAAAAATGTTACTCTGTTTACCTAACGGAAAACCACCATCACACTTTGTGAGTGACTCCAGTAGCATCCTTATAATTGGTTTAACTCGGTTCACATCGGATTTCCAGCATAATAAAATATCACCTTGTTTTTCCAATGAAAAAGCACCATTACGCTTTGTGCAAACATTCTTAAGGTGCCGCCACACGGTGCTTGAAATGTATGCTATTATAGGTATCTATATCATAGTTCTATGAGATTCGAGAAACGGTTTTAAAAAAGTTTGAGCTATGAGGTAATAGTAGCTATGTAGTAGAAATTTTTACCACAGCGCTATTGCTGAACTTTTTCGGTGTACACACGATTGATGTTCGTTGTGATCGCTGGCATTCAGTTGCGAATTTAAAAAAATATATTTCGGAAGCATCATTAGCATTCGATAGCTACGGACAGAGAATGGAAAAATTGCTAACGTTACTGAGTACATCATATTGAAAAGGCGGATAAAACAAAAACTAGCAAAGTTTGGTTAAAATCGTAGGTTGCTCGCTTTCAAGGATTGAAAATTTAGATTTATCTGCTGGAGGAGCTAGGTAATGAAAAGCCGGATTACTATTTCAGGAAAATTCTTCGGAGAAGTTCAGGGAAGTTCTTCAGAGAAGTTATTGGTAGTTCTTTAGAGAAATTTGGGAAAGTTCTTTAGAGATGTTCAGGCAAGATCGTTAGAAAAATTCGTGGAGCTTCATGAGAGAAGTTAAGGGAAGTTCTTCAGAGAAATACAGGAAAGTTGTTTAGATGAGTTCAGGAAAGTACTTGAGCGAGGTAAGTTCTACAGAAAACTTCGGTGAAGTTCTTCATATAACTTTAGGGAAGTTCTACAGAGAACTTCTGGGAAAACTTTAGATAATTCTTCAGAATAGTGCGGGAAAATTCTTCAGGGAATTTCAGGGAAATTCTTCAGGAGAACTTCGGGAAAGTTCTTCAGAGTCTGGGAATTCATTCATAGAAATTCAGGGAAATTTTTATAAAAGTTTAGAGAAAGTTTTTCAGTGAACTTCGGTAATGTTCTTCAGAGAACTTTGGGGAAGTTCTGCAGAGAATAAAGGGGAAGTTCTTCAGAGGACTTCAAATTCTTCAGTGATGATCGGGATTATTCTTCAGGAAATTGCAGGAAAGTAATTTCAGATAAGTTCTTCAGAAGAACTTCAGCGAAGTTCTTCCGTTGAATTCAGGGAAGTACTTTCATAAGTAGGAGCATTAGACGGCGAGCATGTTAGTATAAAAACCCCTGCAGACAGGTGATTATTTAAATTATAAAAAGGTCAGCATAATCCTAATGGCTATGGTTCAGCATCATGCTAATGACTATTCTAATGGAATCTGATGCAGGATCAAGTTGTTTGGCTCATTTGACGCAAGAACGATCAGCTGCTTTTAAAACATTCTCAAAATTATTTTCTCTTCATAGGCTTGCTCAAATTTGTTATTCAAGCCATCGAATATTTGTTATACAAAGCAGTCTTACTGGCCACATACTCGAAAATAGCTAAAAAAAATCATTAAAACCGATGAAAATCATTTCATTTTATAGATAATGATTAGTTGTCTTCCACAAAAATGTGTATTTTTAAAATACCTAAAACTTTGTTAACATTTACAAAATGGGAAAATTCGAATAAAAAAGTAATGATAAAAAACGAGTTTTAAGGGGGTATTACATTTTTCATTCCAGGTTCACCCTTACAACTTCGTCCAGTTAAGAGATAGAATGTTTTTGTCTTGCACAAAGTCTCATAAATTAGCCCAATCTACAATGTTTTGATACGTGGTTATCGATTTGAAACAGATATAAGAATATTATTTTTTTTATCCAGGTGACAAATTTGTTAATACAAAAATATGGTACTCAAAAAATGTAGAAACATTGTACAAGACATCAATGGGCCACACCTAATAGTTTCACCGCAAATACCCATGTCCCACTTTTTTTATTTCGTCCCATTGTGCGGTGAGGGTCTCGGCTTCCAATAGAACGTCCAAATAAACGCCAACCGAATTCTACCTTTTCCGTATTAGATCTGCATTCGGGCTAGGCCAGCGCCGGTATTGCCTTAGTTTGGGATCACCAGTTTTACACATTGAGCATGTATGCATCATCTGTTGATTCTCTGTGTAATAACATCTGATCTGGCAGTAACAGAGTAGCAACCTCGGGCGGTCAATCATGCCCATGATCCTGCTCATGCTCATATAAACGGATAAATTCTTTGAATAGGATAAGACAACTGCAACTTCTCGCTCTGACTAGCTTGCTGTCTTGCTTTCTCACACGCTGAATCAAACTGTATGATAAGATCAACATGTATTCTCAATAAAACTAAACTACAGTACCGTAAAACGGGGTAACATTGATCGGTTTTGGCCCGTATCATGAATAGTTCAAATAAATATTTTTCGTTGATACTCTTTTTAACTATCAAATATGTTTCTTAATCTAATATTATTTGGGTTCTGAAAGTTATAGCATTGGTTTGAATATTCAGTTTTTTGATTAACCAAGAACTGAAGATTTCATTGAGCATAGCGGGGGAAAAATAAACCAATGCTTATCTAATAACTAAAATTACAGGTTAGGGGTATTTCCCTAATAAAGGGTGTCCACGACGAAATTGCCACACTATGAAATTGCTCTAACTTTTTAACCGTTGGGAATTTAGTGAAAATTTGGGTGGATTTAGTTCATAGTGCATTATTTACATCCTGCAAGTTTTAAAGTCCTGTGATCAAAACTCGCAGAAATGGAGTCGAAAGAACAGCTCGTGCGTGATAAAATCTTGTGCATTCATCACGAGAACAAGGATCTCTCGCATCGTTCCATCGCTAAAACGTTGGGAATCGCGAATTCCACGGTGTCGCGAGTGATTAAGCGGTTTGAGGAACGGTTGACCACCGATCGGAAGCCCAGAAGTGAAGAAAAAAGTATTCCGTACAACACCAAAAATCACAACCGCGTAGTTGGGGCCTTCAACCGAAATCCGAACGCCTCCGTTCGGGATGTGGCTAAGAAGCTGCACCTAAGCCGAAGTTTTGTCCAGAAGGCCAAAACTAAGGCTGGGCTTCGAACGTTCAAGGTACAAAAGGCCCCTACTCGCGACGAGAAGCAGAACAAGTCCGCCAAAACCCGTGCCAGGAAGTTGTACCTCAACATGCTGACGAAAGTTGAATGCTGCATCATGGACGACGAAACATATGTGAAGGCCGACTTCAAACAGATCCCCGGCAACCTGTTTTTCACGGCCAAGGATAAGTTCAGCGTTCCGGAGCATGTCCGCACTCAGAAGATGTCCAAATTTGCGAAGAAATTCCTGGTTTGGCAAGCCATCTGCACGTGCGGGAAGCGGAGTGCACCTTTCGTGACCCAGGACACGATGAACGGACAGGTGTACATAAAGAGTGCCTCCAGAAGCGGCCCTCTCCTGAAGGCCCACAACGTCCCAACAATCTTCTGGCCGGATTTGGCCTCATGCCACTACCCAAGGACGTGCTGAAGTGGTATGCGGACAATAAGGTCAATTTCGTGCCGAAAATGTTCAACCCTCCCAACACTCCGGAGCTCCGCCCCATCGAGAAGTACTGGGCGATTATGAAGCAGCACCTTCTTAAACGACCCAAGGTAGTGAAGACAGTCGAGGAACTGAAGAAAGTATGGGTTTACATGCAAAAAACGGTTGATTCACAGGTTGTGCAGAATCTTATGGCTGGGGTTAAGGCCAAGGTGCGGGCATTTGCGTATGGACTGTAAATAAAATACGAGTAAAATGGTAAAATGAAGTTTAATAGTTATTTCTCAATCCCTGAAAATTTGATGGCAATCGGATAAAAACTCGAATTTTGCGAATCAATTTTGTGTGTGGCAATTTCATCGTGGACACCCTTTAGCTCATGTTGAAGATAAGCGTTTGAATTACCATAATATTAGTTAGACTACCCTAATGAAACAAGCAGTAGTTGACTCTTTTTTTTCGGATTGAATTTGTTATCTCTCTATCATTCATGTCAGTGTAGGTAGATCAATAGGTAGATCAAGATGAGCTAAAAAGGCCTATTAGATTCGGCACATTTCGGTAATCTACACACGAAGCTGAACTGACCCTACACGTATATGTGGCTGTGGCACTGTAAGTACTTAGGAACGGTTACAAGTTACACAACTCTGCATGTGGATCGATGTTAACATATTGATTGGATAATTTCTTTTGGTTGCGCTTTGTTGGGAGTGAGGTAATGATGATCCTGGCACAATTCGAATCCGCTTCGGCTCATACATAACGAAGCTGGGGTAGTGCAACGTTCTGGAGAGTGTCTTTGTGGATTTTTGGTGGAATTTCTGATCCGTTGAGATGGCACCAAATTTGCGCACTCTGACTCGTCAAAAACGGCTTTGCACTGACTCTTTGAACAACCTCATTAATCTTATGAATGCATACGATGAGCAAAGGGACAAGGCTTTGCTCGAAGGATGGATGCAGCGGCTGGAAAAGGTGCTCACTATTTTCCAATCGAACCGACTGCAATTAGAACTGCATGAAGATCAAGAAGAGTTTGCTGACAGTTGCATCGATTGAATATGAACATAAGAAAGCTCTAGATGCATTCGAATGCAATTAAATGCAGGTTTATGGGTTTCTCGCATCTAAACTACGTACCCCGGAACCCATACCTTCTTCTTCAATTCAAGATGTCGTTCCGCACACAGTCACACCTGCGGACAAATCGTTTGCTCGAATAAGGTTACCCGAGGTTAGGCTATCCACGTTCGATGGTACCTTAACAAACTGTCTTACTTCTCGTGACGCCTTCGTCAGTCTAATCGACTCTAACCCGCATTAAAAACCTATCGACAAATTTTCCTATCGTGTTTCGTCGCTGTCAAAAGAAGCGAAGCGAGTAATAGAAGCCATCGAAATTACATCGGGTAATTACTCAGTATCTTGGGGCCTACTTGAGAAGAGGTTTGATAATACGTAACTAGTAGTGAAGACATAATATAGTGTTTGCTGTCAATCGAACCTATGCGCAAGGAATGCTATAAATCCTTGGCACGCATAGTTGATGAATTTGAGCGCAATTTTAACATGATACAGAAAATGGGGATAGAAACTGAAGGATGTAGCGTTCTTCTTGCGCACATGCTTTGCGCGCGCTTGGATGGTGGTGCCACATTGAAGCAGTGGGAACATCATCATAATTCTACGGCAGTACCAGAATACGAAAATGTCCTGAAATTCCTGCACGGGCATTGTTCAATACTGCAATCGCTTTCGTCATCGTCAAAGATTCGTAATCCAAATTCGTCCAACCCTGATCTAGTTCGGTCGTCGAATCCGAAGCTTAGTCATGCAGGAACAACAACACCCAGGAGTGGAACATACCGACAAACCTTGCTCTGGCAGATCCTGGTTTCCATCAGTCTGGTACTAGCGATATGATTCTTGGAATGGAAGTGTACTATGAGCTCGTGGAAGAAGGTCTAGTTCATCTAGGAACCAATCTACCTGTACTGCAGAACTGCTGTACTTAGATGGGTCGTATCCGGAAGAGTAGGCTCATCATCGTCGCCGTCAATTAGCTTCGTCCACGTTTGCAGTACTAGCTCACTCGACGATCAGGTGAAATACTTCGTCGAAGAAAACCTTTGTGAGGCTCACTTTTCCGCTACTACAACTCGTGAAAAACAGGGCGATTTGTCGTCCATCTTCCGAAAAGAGCAGCAGTTTTCTCAACACTCGGCGACTCCCTAGAGCGACGTCTGAACGCAAATCCGCAGTTGAAGCAGGCGTATGAGAATTTCATCGAGAAATACAACCGACTGGGCCACATGGAGGACATGACCGGCACTGAAGACCTGGAAGCTAACGCAATTTCATACTATTTGCCTCATCATTGCGTCGTGAGTCCTGATAGTCTGACTACCAAACTTCGGGTAGTATTTGATGCCTCAGGGGCTACGAGTACTGGAGTATCTCTCAACGACGGACTGATGGTCGGCCCTGTGCGTTCAAAGTGACCTGATTTCAATTATCTTGCGGTTCTGAATGTGTCGGAACGCTCTTGTGTCCGACATTGAAAAGACGTTTTATCAATTCTTACTATTTGCACCTGACCGTCGATTTCAGAAGATTCTCTGGCGGAACTTCCATCAGAATCTATGCGCACCTTCCAACTATCAACCGTTACGTACGGGACTTCGTGTGCGCCATTTCTTGTGACCAGATGCTTACAAGAACTTGTCAAGATAGGAGAAATCTCTCACCCGCAAGCTGCAAAAGAAATCTTCGAAGATTTTTACATGGATGATCTTCTAACCGGCGTCAACGAAATAGCTGAAGGTCAAGCACTATGTAGTCAGCTATTGGATCTTCTTCAGTCAGCCGGACTATGCCTGCGAAAGTGGTCTTCAAAGTGCCCAACCAAGCTAGAGCACCTTGCACCAGAGTTGCGGGATGAAAGACCTGATTTCAATCTTGGATCGTCCGCGCCAATCAAAACGTTTGGGTTAAAGTGGAATACAACTACCGATAAATTCTTCTTCGACGGGTCGAAGGCACAACGATCACCAAACACTCTCGGATGCAGCCAAACTTTTTGACCCGTTAGGGATTGTCGACCCTGTAATAGTTCAAGCCAAAATCTATCTCCAGGACGTCTAGAGAAACCAAAAGGGTTGGGACGAACCTCTGGACGACGAATTGCAAAAGCGGTGGTACGAGTTTCGGGAAAATCTTCTCGTTCTTCGTAACCTTCTTACCGCAAAATAAAAAATCGCTCCTTTGGCGGACTCTCGGAAGCAGAAACGAATTTGTTTACCGCGCCTGGAACTCTCGTCGGCGCTTCTACTTGCACATTTGTTCCAAAAGGCGCAAACTGCCGTCAACCTCGAAGCTCAAACGTTCTTTTGGTTAGACTCCACCATTGTCCTCCATTGGCCCTCAGCAACTCCGTCACGATGGAAAACCTTTGTTGCCAACCGGGTGTCGGAGATCCAACACGCAACAGTTAGCGGACTCTTGGCTCATGTTCCTGAATGTGAAAACCCAGCAGATATTATTTCGAGGGGAATTGACCCCGATCAACTTAAGACTACCAGCGCGTGGTGGCACGGCCCAGACTGGTTGTTCATCCCAGTTTTGGCCGTCCGTCATCCACACCTCAAACGGAAACTTCTCCGCGGAAGATCTTGAAAAACGACAAGTCGCTCTCGCCATCCAACCCGTCCCACCAAACCTAATTTTTGCCTTGCGCTCATCGTACATTACACTGCTCCGAGTAGTGGCATGGGTTCGTAGATTTCGCTTCAATTCGAATCCAATCATCCGCACGCAACGTCGCTCAGGACGTGTGAATACCGTCGAATTAGATGACGCCCTCCGGTGCCTCGTTCGAATTACTCAGCGTGAAGCTTTTCGGGAAGAATTTACGTCGTTGACCAGCATTGGACAAGTGAAACCAACATCTAAACTGAAGAACCTCAGACCGTTCGTTGATCAAGGTATCTTGCGAGTCGGTGGTCGACTACGTATTGCATTAGTCCCTCCAGACCGGAAACATCCTTTTGTTTTGCCATCTAATCATCCATTCTCCGAACTGGTCACGTAATATTATCACCTGAAATTGCCGCCAGCCGGGCCGCAACTGCTCATCTCAAGTCTCAGGGAGAAATTTTGACCGCTACGCTTCCGAAATCTCGCTCGAAAAATCATCCATTCTTGCGTAAACTACTTTCATTGCCATCCTCGAATTCCGGAACAAATTATGGGTGATCTGCCAGCTGAACGTGTCTCTTCTACGATGCCTTTCCTGAGTACCGGCGTTGATCTGTGGGGGCCAGTATAGTATCGCTTTCCTAAGCGGAAATCGAGGCCTGTCAAGGCCTATGTAGCCCAATTTGTTTGCCTTTCGGTAAAAGCTGTTCATATCGAGCTCGTTGGAGACCTTTCAACGAGTTCGTTCCTCGCAGCTCTCCGACGCTTTGTTGCCCGAAGAGGAAAACCCAAACTAATCTAGTGCGACAACGCACAGAATTTTCGAGGAGCTCACCGTGAATTAACCGAACTGGCAAAGCAGTTCAAAGGTCAGCAGATGCAGAACGATGTCGCTAGGTATTGTGCTGAAGACGGCATAGAATTCAAATTTATTCCCCCTCGCTCTCCAAGCTTCGGCGGCCTATGGGAGGCGGAAATCAAGTTGATGCAGACCCACCTAATATCCACCCTGGAAAACTCTATCCTGACGGGCGAACAACTGAGCACGCTCTTGACCCAAATCGAGAGTTGCTTGAATTCTCGGCCCCTTACTTAACTTTCGGCGGATCCTGAAGACCTCGATGACATTTTTTGATCCACCGTCCGCTTACAGCCATTGCGGAACCTTCGCTGTAAAATATACCTCTAAACCGGCTCAGCAAATAGCAAAAAGTTCAAGAGTTCGTCCGACAACAAAATGGCAAGAAGTTCAAGAGTTCTATCTTTCCGGGTTGCAGCCTAGAACCAAATGGACCGGCGAGAAGGACAGCATCGTCATCGGAAACTTAGTCCTGATCAAAGACGATGGACTACCACCTTTCAAATTGCAGAGGCGCTACAGCAGAGTGACGCACATCTTCAGGGGAAATGATGGGAACATCCGTCTCGTCGAAGTGAAAACAAAGGATGAAGAGTACCGGCGCGCAATTTCTAAAATTTGTGTCCATAGATAGACCAGCCATCCCCGCCCGTAAGCCGCGAGTCCACTGATGACCAATTATGACCATCTTCTCTTCCATCGCAGTTTCGTACTGCGCAACGACCGGGGACCTGCGGGCCTCCGGACCATGGGTGCCATACTCCGTGAGCACAACAGCAACGACCTGCACCAACAGCGCAGACGATTCCACCGTTGATGTGAAGGAAGGATGAACCAACGATACATAGTGGTGCGATGATCGAGCAATCGATTCCAACCGATGAACCAGATCCAGCAGCTGATGGAAAAAGAGAGTGACCTCAGATGTAATCTACAACCGATCCAAAGGTCAGCAATCGCCCGTGTTTATGAATAGAGATACGAATCCTTATTTAATAGAATCAATACCGAAAAATATAGAATAGATAGGTGAAATCCTAGCTTTTAACGGTGGCCGGCATATGTTAAAGATAAGCGGTTGAATTAACCTAATATTAGTTCGACTACCCTAATGAAGCAAGTAGTAGTTGACTCTTTTTTTCGGATTGAATTTGTTATCTCTCTATCATTCATGTCAGTGTAGGTAGATCAATAGGTAGATCAAGATGAGCTTAAAAGGCCTATTAGATTCGGCAAATTTCGGTGATCTCCACACAAAGCTGAACTGACCCTACACGAATATGTAAGGCAGCCAGAATTCCAAATGAAGTCAGTTGAAAATGTAATCTAAAGCAAACGCATCTTCCGTGTTATAAGGAGCAAATAAAACAGTGAGCTGTAAATCGGACAATAGTTTATTCTTCCAGTTCACCGCGTGAGTGATAATT
>JASCZW010012853.1:23520-50768 GCA_034211315.2 Aedes japonicus
CGTGATAACGTAGAACGGAACTTAATATTTACTCAATCAATCGTGCTTATTTCCGATTATCACCTTATTTATATGATTATGAACAAATTTTTCTTCAATACTTGCTAGCACCGCTCGAAGTGAATGATGTCAGTTTCAGATTCAAGTATCTCAGATAAAGCCTCGGGTGAGGAAGGGATCTTTTAATATGAAAAAATCTAAGCTTCAATTTCCTCGGAACTCATCGACACACTTACCATCAGATAAGATAACCATCGGTAGTGACACTTCAGTGGCTTGAAATAAAAAAGTATAAAATCAATCTTCAAACGACTACTGGCTCAGTACCAACCCCATCAACCAGTAAGTCAGGCAGACTTCAACCAATCAAGAAAATGTTCAAATTCACTACCCCGGTCGTCGTTCTCTTTGCGCTGTTCAGCGTGACTTTGGCCGACGTTGAAGGACCAGCCAACATCGAGGTCAAACTTGAAGTCGTTCAGGACATTGCCGCCTTCAAGGCAGACCACCCGGAGCTGGACGTGGTTCCGCTGGAAGCTTCGCGAAATGCCCGTCAGCAAATTGTCTACACGCTTGGAAACCGAGTGTCAGGTTTGTGTCTAATCCAGAATGTCTGAATCCGTCATGTAAGCTTATTTTTTTCAATTCTAGGAGACCGATTGGTAGCTACCAGTCAGGATGGCCAGTCGTGGTCAACCTTGCAGGATGTTACATTAAACTTACGCTATCCTCAGTCTGGAGTAGGTGCCGTCGTGAGCTTTGTGCAAGTGGTGGTGAATCAGAGTTCAGATCAAGGACGAGGCTACGTGGTTGCCGGAGGAATTGGCCAACGCTACGTACAACTGGTTGTTGAAGCGTACAGGACGAGCTACTTCACCTATAATGCTCAGATTTATGGATATTAGTTTGGAAATTGGACTTGATAGCGAATTGAAATATGTGATATGATGTAAATGAAAGAAGTAAAAATAAACAACTATTGAAAACAACAATTCTTCATCCGTTAATATCTTGTTTAGGTTAGGCAAAAAATAGTTTTTAAATACATAATTTGCTACTTACTGGCAACAGCCTTACTATGATTAGCAATATGTTAACAGTCAGTTGAAGATTGTAAGTCAGTTGAAGATACTTGAACGTAACTCAATTAAGTCACGATCAAGTTGCTGGATCCAATTAAGTCAGTTTTATGTTGCTTTCATACAAAGAAAAAAAAACAAAAATGTGAGTTCTGTCAGTCACATAACTGCCAAGTTGATGTAGGTCTGCTTGTTAAATTGACCAAATTGATGTAATCGAATTAATTACCTTCGGGCTCGAGGTGGACAACCCAATGTGCCAATTCAAGATATTTTGGCTGTACGTGATTTGGAGTACGTGAAACTAATTTATGTTTTTTTAACTAGCCTTAGCCTTAGATCGTTGTTAGTTTAACCTGTATGTTTACTGTAAGTTTTTTTTATCTGTGTGTGTGTGTTTTTTTTCTTTTTCAAAAAATGTTCAAATCAAAAGAAAACCATAAATTGTATAGTTAGTAGTGGTTAGACAATTAAAAGTTTAAAATTAATGTATTATGTAAACCTTACTTTAAATTCTCACCCATCATTCCATCCGTAATTTGTTATTCCTATTAATCTCGAGACGGCCGCGAGTAATCGGTTCTATCCCCCTTATTTTAGTTTTAAGATAAATGATGTACAAAAATATGAATACTTGGCTCTGTAAAGTTGATTTGATTGAGCCTGTACAAATAAATGATTAATAAAAAAATAAATAATGCAAATCATTTTCGGTCAGATCAACTTACCGCTTAGCGTTTACTGTGAAGAGTTGAGTTATTCAAACTCTACTTGTCATTACCAACGCTGAAACAACAGTAGGGAAGCCGAACCTATCTTGAGCTCAATAAGCAGACCTCCAGTGGAAATCGGTGAATGTGCACTGAATACCGAACACTGAGTACACAAGTTATTCGCAATTTATTCGTTCATTCACCGTTGATTGTTTAGCAACACACAAAACATTCTGATAAGATTCTTCCAATTTAATACGGAAAAGCTGCCACTGCTATGTATCTATTTTAATAATATCACGAAAAACATTAATTCCACCTGTATACATATGTTAATCGTACTGATTTTAATCAAGAAAAAATATAAACCAGTTAACGCTCTCCTCTGCTACACCTAAAAATGAAGAAGATCATTTTCCAGCACTTCACGTGTGTTGGGTAGCATGCATATAACCAAGACAAAATGAAAGGGTTTGTTTGTTGTTCCTCCATGAGAATATTGACAACAAGACTCACCATAACGTTGGGCATAGAATGCTCTATGAATGATTGAACACGCACACTAGCGTTGATGTGTATGCTATACAGTATGTTAGCAGTGCTGCCAAATTCAACAGAGGTGGAAAAGTATTATTAAATGTGGAATTTTATTTCTAGGTAAATAACGGGTGTCCACTAAATAATGAGAACGAAAAGAATGGGTCAGGAAAAAAATACCAGTGAAGTTTTGTTCAAACTGATTTATTTTATTAAAAGGGTCAACTTAAATCTTCAAACTAAGTTTAGTGAATATTGTCATATGGTCCGTGGTCCGCCGTGCGGCGCAGCTTAGTCGTTATGCTGGAACATGACCGTTGGACGGCAGCCACATCGATTTTTCGGATGCAGCTTTTGATCCTGTTGGTAAGTTGCTTGGTGTTCTTGGCCTTCCAATTATCCTTGTATACCATGGAGCTCAAAAGACCGAAGAAATCCTCGATAGGACGGCACTGTGGCAAATTTGTCGGATTCCGGTCTTTTGGGACATATGGTATATTTTGGCTCTCCAAAAACGTCAGCGTTTTTTTTTTGCGTAGTGCGATGATGCCTTGTCCGGCCAAAACACGTATTTGCCATCCGAGTGATGTTGTTTAAGAAATGGGATGAGTATTTTCTGCAAACACTCTCTTTGGTACACCTCCTGGTTGATGGCCAAACCGCTTGGTTTGAACCACGGCTTCGAAATACCCTTATCGGATATTACGATGTATAACATAACCTTCGATTCAAATTTGTGCTTGAACTTATACATTACTTTTGGAGGAGTAGTAGATTTGTCCTTAGTGTAGAATCGGTCGTTTCCCGGTATCTGAGACTTCGAAAGAGGAAAGTAGCTTTCGTCGTCCAGAACGAAAGATTTTCCGCCGTAATTCCGAGTCATCCAGCGGCATTGGGATTTCACGGTTTGAATCTGCTCATCTGTGTACTCTGGGGATCTGGTTTTCTTTCTACACACTATTCCTTCTTTCTTTAGCGTCTTGCAGATGAGTGACTTCGAACAATGGAACTTTCGGGCTGCTTCCCGTTGACTTACCGAATCCTTGTTGTTGAACATGCTGCGCAGCGAGCGGAGCGTTTTCTCATTCATTATTTTCGCTGGACGGCCGCAACCTTTCTTCCGGGTTACTCTCATGCATGCCAGGATACGGTATACGGTGGATACCGGAACTTTTTCACGACCAAAATGGTCCACCGTGTATTTTTTTCCACGATCTTCGTTCGCTTGAAAGAATTGTACAACGCGCGCGCGCAGTTCTTCCTGTTTCGACGGCATGCTGAACACGACTGAACATGTTAGAGTGAAATAAGAGTGTATGAAAATTTTCTGGAGAGTGCAACGATTCATTCATCTAAAGTGACATTTCTATGCGGCCGTTTTTGTTCTGATGGAAAAGTATTGAAATCATTCTCATTTTTTAGTGGACACCCGTTATTGAAAAAATGTACATTTAGAAGTATGTTATTATTTATTTAATCTATGGAAAAATAAAAAAGTTCAACTTAGGGTGATTTGTAGCACTCCCACAAAAAAGGTGAATTGAAGTACTGCCAAACCCACTTTACTCGAATAAGAGTCACAATAGAATAGTTTGGCAACATCAAGCGATTACGTTGATTGTTAACACGGTTCAGTTTAGTTTATTTAGTTGAGTCGTCACCAACAGGCTTAATAAAGCCCCAATGGTGGTATTAAAAATATGACGAGTACAATAAACTTAAACGCTGGCCAGACTGAGCAGTTATAACATGTTATAAGCCTATCTTGATGACGAATTTCTTGTTGGAATTATTTGACAACCGTTATAACATGTTATAACTCCGTAGTTTGAACAATGCATTAAACTTAAATATTAAACCTCAACACACTTGCTCATAACGGTCTACATTTCAGAAAAAAAAAATGACGTGAAACGTCTGCGCAGAGTTTGCCGAGGGACATGGTAGTCGAAAATGGTCGAAACTCTATTAAAAACACGCTGCAGTCCTCCAATCGCGCCGTTCATGCTATAGTTGTTTTGGCATATTGGCATCCTCAGCATTACACTATTGCGCAATGCCCTTGGTTGAACGTTGATGTTAATCTGCTTAATCGGCCTTGTAAAATGTCTGCAACAAACAGAGTCCTAGATGCATCACGACGAAACCGAAGCGGTGCAAGATCGATCAATTGACAACGACTCTCGTAATTCGGCATACGAAACGGGTCTTTCCAAGGCAACCTTCTTAAAGCGAAACGTAAAAACCTGCGTTGGACAGATTCACCTCTATTTGCGCCACTAATATAGCTCGGACTCCAGACGTTAGAGCAGTACTCCAGAGTCGATCACACCAGTGAGCAATAAAGGGATTTCAAGCAGTAAATATCGGAGAAGTCTTAAGCCATCCGAAAAATAAAGCCAAGAGCTCTTGACGATGTACGAGAAGTGAAACTTGTTCTCAACTGAGAATCCACAATAACTCCTAAATCTTTTACGTAAGTCGTACGTTTGATTACCGTTCCTTGAAGCTTATAGTCGAAGAGAATCGGCTCCTTTTTTCTAGAGAAAATGATCACCGAACACTTCTTCGGATTAACCGCCATACGGTTGAGGCTGCACCAGTGAGCAAAGATTTGTAGCTGCTGTTGTAGGAGGTGACAATCGTTGATAGACTGGATTCGCAAAAAGATACGCAGGTCATAAGCATACGAAAGACGGGGTCCTACGAGGGCTAGGTTCACATCATTGAAGTACAGCAAGAAGATCAGCGGCCCTCCCTTGAGCGGTGACTCCCTTGAGGTATTCCTGAAGTGGCTGGAAAAACATTGGACATGCAATCACCAACAGCAACTGTCAGCAGACGATCAGAGAGGTAGGAGCGAAACAATTGTAAGAGACTTCCATTTATTCCAAACTTATGTAGTTTTCCGATAGCTATGTCGTGGTTGAGCTTGTCAAAAGCTGCTGAAAGGTCTGTATAGATGACGTCCGTTGGCGATCTTCACTTAAGTATTGCTTGCAATGGGAGAGTAGAGGGTCTATTATAACGAAGTCAAATAGTTTCGATACCGTGCTCAAAGACGAAATGCCTCGGCAATTATCCACATCTCGTTTGGTTCCCTTCTTGTGAACTGGAAACAAGTGAGCAACCTTCCAACACGAGGGAAATATGCCACTTGATGTGGAAATCTGGAACAGACGATGCAAGGGGGCCAGCAGAATGGAAATGTGTTTCTTTAGAAATACTGACGGAACTCAATCTGGGCCAGGATTGAAGGATGACTTGAGCTGCGATGCGGCGTTGGAGATCACCTCAATACTGATTTCGATTACTCGAAATGAGTGACCATGCAGAGGAACGTTGTTCGTAGCCGCAGCTATCTGATCGTCAGCATTATTTTCGTCAGTGAATATACTGGCAAACTTGATCGAAAACAAGCGGCAAATATCCTGAGGAATGGAAGCGGTTTCACCGTTCAAGACCATGGACGATGGTAGTCCAGACTCCCTGCGCTGTTGATTAACATATCTCCAAAAAGATTTCGGTCGTGATTTCAGCTGGACATTTTGTTGGTATTGAGAGTAGCATAACCGACTAACCCGCTTGAACTTGTAATTGAGCCTCACGTAGAAATGTTTCAAGGGAAGCGTGCGATCTTCGTAATGCTGCTCTCTTGGTCGATTTAAACTTTTTTAGTTCCTTCGTCTGCCACGGATGAAGAGAGTCATTCTGTCGTATAGTTTTCGGCACATGCCTGTCAATGACGTACGCCAAAACATGAAAAAATGTGAGAGCGGCATTGTTAACGTCGTCAGCGTCCAGAATTGTATCCCAGTCTATGTTGGCCAGCACCTCGGTTATGCTACGATGGTCGACTTTCCGGATATCATACGATACAGGCGCTGGAAAGTCAGCATAGTCGTTGTCCAGACTTTCAGGAATGGAATCGACTACAGGTGGATGATGTACTGGTCATGCTTATCCAAAGGGGCGGGGGCCATTGAGATGAACGGAGCGGAGTCTCGAGCACTTACAAAACATAGGTCAAAGCTGCGGTGATTTTCGTTCACTACGTGGTTAATTTGGGAGAGTGTTGCCACGCTATAGCAATCGAGAAGATGTGAAGCTTCTGAATGAAGCACGGATCTTTCGCAGTCAGGATGGAGAAAGCCACCGTGAGACGATTTCCACGAAATACCAGCCAAATTGAAGTCTCAATGAAGTCGGTATCACGTGTCCAATCAGGTGGAATATACAAAGCACACAGAAACAGTATTCTATCCAATAGTTTAACAGTGAGCCAGATCTGCTCCAAACACTCCCATTCGCTATTTTCGACAGGTTTCGCTTTTAATCCGCAACGAACCGCTATTAGAACACCACCTCCAGTAGATTTCCTGCTGTTGTTGGGATTTCTATCGCATCGGAAAACCTCATAATCGGGTCCAAATACTTGGTTCGGAAGTGTGCGACCATCGTGCCAAGTCTCGATCAGGACGATAACATCATAGCAGCGAGCAGGTAAACGGTAGTCAAGGACATTAGAATTAATTCCACCGACGTTCTGGTAGAAAATTATGAGGTCCTGTGTACGGCAAACGGACGAATTGGGTTGAACGGATTTTCTCCTTCCTAACTTCTGGAGCGAGGCAGCTTCAACACAATCTGTGACAGGTTCGGAACCATCAGGGATGGCAGACGGTGGAACTAGAGTTGCGTACGACGTAGAAGAGGCGATTTCGGCATGCCAACTTGCAGGTGAGGACGAGGAATTTGATGTACTGGAGTTGGGAACAGCGTCAGGCTGCGAAAATTCACGTTTATGTTTGAACTTGCCTGACGTTGCAAGTTGGGAGACACCCAGTTCACATCTAAGCTCAGGGCTAGGACGACTAAGAAGAACGCTAGCTGCAACAGGCTCGACTGAGTTAGAGGAACTGGGGACTCCCATATTGCTTTCTACGGTGCGTCCTGGATGTCCATAAAGAACATCGTCCGATTTCGAAGCAAGCCATGTTGTCTGATGTGCGGTCGGTGATGTCAAAAGCTCTTGTTGAGAATGGGCGGACCATAATGTGCTGAAATTCAAACCATCATAAGGCAGCGAACGATCGAGTAAGGGTGAATGGTGCAAATTGTACTTGCCTGACGGAGCAGGTTGGGAGACCCCCAGTCTACATCTAATCCCAGGTCGACTATGATGTAGGCTGGCTGCAGCCGGCACGACTGAATTAGATGAACTGGGGACTCCTATAATGCTTTCCATGGTTTGTCCTGGATGTCCATAAGAAGATAAGTTCGATCTAGGAGTGGTGATTAGATCTCGTCCGAGATGGAAGGTGGATTGGCTTCTGAGGCTGGAGTCACAAAAGCGACTGGTGTGCGGACATGTGCTGGCGTTCCAAAGGGGGTTCCGACTGTAATGCCAACATGTGTTTGAGCAACGGTAATCGACGCAGCAGGAGGAAGCCAAACAGCGTTTTTTGTTTGACCTTTAAATTCTCTAAAAACAATTCCTTCTGGCCAGGCGCCTGGATCCACTGCCGCATCTTTAAGTTCGACAGGAACGCCTACCTTGAACGATACGAAGTTCATCGAACTAAGGTCAGCACCCCTTTTCACCAATGATACTACTTTAATGGGTTCACGGGTTTGTAGGCCATCACAAGCAAGTTTTTTTACTACATCTTCTTTCACACTAGGGTGTAACCGAGATAGATACACTCAAAAAAAATCGGAGCAGGCTTGACAGCTAGCACTAGCAGTAGTTCTCGATGTTCCTAAATCCGGTGGTAACCAGATTAGGGGCCTCAGAATCTTCACGACGACGTTTGAGGGGACGCTCTTTATTTGGTGCACGTCCAGGAGTGGAAGCGTTTACAATATTGGCGAGTTGAGCGACTTGATTGTTGTTTATTTCAACAATAACATCTGCAACCTACATTAATTGTTATGTTATGTATTCTCCGTGCGAGGAGTAACGATTATGATGTAGAAGGAGATGTTCGCTCATCACCATGAGGCACCAAGAGTGAACAACAATGTTTTTGGCTGGAATGAAAGATGTGAAGAGAAAGTGTTGAAAGGTCCGTCAGAGTACGGCAGGTAGGAAAATTAACAGATGTTTTTGAAAATTGAGCGAAAGGGCATGTATCCAATGGTACTCGAACCATGGACGTCAATCTTTGCCTAACATCCCACTGCGGGGTAGGTTGTAGCGACGGAACAAGTCCGCCACTTCAACAGGCAAAAATTGACGCATGGAAAGACGCTCATGTACCACTGTGGCTTGTGTAGTTTATTCTTAGCGATCTATTGTGTGCACTCTGTTTACTGATGCGCACATGGGAGAGGAACTCTCTCCTTTTTTGGGTTTGTTTTGATTCGCACCGACTGACGATCACTAAAGTTTTTCTCGTCGTCTCCAACGTAGAGACCTCGGAGAGAAACATCGTGAAGCGATGCGATACTGGTCCCCACCAGTATAATTAATGGTTACCACCATTTATGGGTTTACATACATTAATTGTTATGTTATGTATTCTCCGTGCGAGGAGTAACGATTATGATGTAGAAGGAGATGTTCGCTCATCACCATGAGGCACCAAGAGTGAACAACAATGTTTTTGGCTGGAATGAAAGAGTACCATTGGATACATGCCCTTTCGCTCAATTTTCAAAAACATCTGTTAATTTTCCTACCTGCCGTACTCTGACGGACCTTTCAACACTTTCTCTTCACATCTTATTTATTTAATCACGTATTCGTAGATTCTCGTGTGGCTAGTGTAATAAGTGAAGTGTGATTTATGGTTTAGAAATTATGCAACGAAAATGTGTGAGGTTTTAGTTCAACCCATATAACAAATTCAATGTTATGGTACTCTTGAAGAAGTTTTCAAGACTCATTTGATAAAACCACGCATTAAAGTAGATATTCTACTTAACTTCGATAAAATAGCCATATAACCCTCTTAAGTTCCAAAAGGCCCATACTACAGGAGGTTCTCAAGACAATTTCCAAAGGTTCGCTTAAAACTTGATAGTTTTATCGGTACGTACTTGTAATGACACTCAAGACATACTTAAAACTATGATAAAACTACCACAAGTTATGATAGTTTTATGATTTTCCTCTTTAAGAACACTTCCAGTCCGTCACAAATATGCTTCGAAGATTCCATTTTTCGATTCGTTCTGCTGAATGGTGACTTTTTGTTTTTTATATGATACGTATGTAAATTAATTGTAAAATTGACCATAAATGCATCTGTTATTTGCCTGCAATTGATGAATTTTTCATGCGACATTCAGTTTATTGGTGTTTTATAACATAAAAATTCAAAAATTTTAATGCCCCACTGAATTATTGCTAGAACATTGACTTATTTTAAAAATAAAAAACAAAAATTGAAAATTCAACAATTAGGTGACAAGGCTGATAAATTGTTCGATCTTGAATAAAATGTGTCTACAATCCATTTTAAGTTTCAAAATGTATTTTAAACAGCATTGTTTGTTCGTACAATTGGAAAAATGAGAGATTTGTTGCATACATATGAAAATGGCTACCATTCCGAGGGAATCCAGAATAGACACGCTCGCCATTTTTCCAATGGTTTTACCTAAAACTACCATAAAACGCAAATAAAATCTATATTTCTTGCACAAGACTAACAAGATTTTGTGAGGAGCGCGATAAGTTCATCTTTATTTGTTCTACTCTTGAAAAAGATGAGTTACGCTTGAATAAAACTTGTTTGAATTGCTCAAGGTAAACAAGGCTTTCGTAAGATAGCCAAAATCAGTGTGAAAAAGGCACATCATAAACAAAGAAAATGTTACCGTGCAAATCAAAAGTGCCTATGCATAATTTTTGTTCTTAGTCATAATTACTGCTTATAACTTAATATTTTTAATCACCAGCGTAAGTCGATATAAAACAAAAAGAAAATTTAACTTAAATATGCTAACAATGGTTTTGGGAAAAATAACAGATAATAAATATTGCCTGGAAGGCGGAAACATCAGTTGAGCGAAAATGATTTTTCCTCTTGATCTATATGCTAAACCTAACGTCGGATGAAGTGCGCTGTGTAGTAGATCACTGAGCAATTCCAGCGCACCACTTCCAACTTTAGCTTTAACGGTGGTGGACATACGATAACGCATGGCGATAACGTACTACCTGTGGCGTTAGGTTCAACTTGAACAACTGGCATAAAATAAATAATCATGAGTTATGATTCTCAGTTTTCAACTGGCGACACATTGCACTATTGATTTTGATTAGTTACAAAAAAATAGGACGCATAACGCATAGACCCTTCTGATTAGTTTGTCTCTGTAGGCTGCGAATCCAATGGAATCTAGCCATGGTAAAAAAAAATTGTCGTTGGTGGCTGAGATGAAAGAGTATTCAATATATTGGATAGGTTTTTATTGAATTTCCGCTTGAACGATCCACTATTTTATATTTTCTTTCACCTATGGGCGTCCATTGTCCAGTTTGTTTATTTTTCACATAATGTTCTTTCTCAAGAGAATGTGCTCTTATTTGAAACCAAATGGTTCTAAGAGTGTTTTATGGCAGCATTTTCAAGATACATTTATCTTTAAGAAGAATGTCATAAAACCTTCTCAAAACTTTTATCAGGTTCTATGAAAGTTGCGAATCGATGTCTTGAGAGGGGACTCAAGTATCTTATAAAATTAATTATTATGTGAATTACACTTATAAATGATGTAGTTTTATGGAGGTTTCTTCAAGTGTTCTTTAATCACTCTTAAGAACTTTTAATCAATTAAAACTACCTTAACTTGGAAAATGCCCTGATAAAACCAGATGATCTCCATAATGCTTTGATAAAACTACCATAAAACATGAATAAAACCAATTTGCATTTGAATTGTTACTTTGGATACGACGAATTTGTAGTGCAAAGGTAAAAAATTGTGTTGAAAATCTGACTGCTCATTATTTTTACAAAATTTAAGTCTCCGAAACGTTTTTTGGAGCTTTTAATTATATTCAAGACCTAATTTTATTTGTCAGTATTATATATTCTTGGTTACTTGGCAATTTAAACTGACGGTTATTCGTGACTGTTAGAATTTATAATTATCGTAACATTTATCACGTAACTTTCAATCACCAATGTTGCTTCTTCGTAACCCCCAAGAGCTGCAATCTTAAATATCATTAAAGATCCACACGATCATTTTAACTGCAATTAATTGCACTCTAATAACTTCATTAAGTGGCCTCCCTGGACCATGTCCATCCTGCGGGTTCCATCAATCATGGTATCGATGCTGGTCGTGGTCGGTGGAGGTGTTCTAAATGCCTTGCCAACTCCTCCTGTAGGGCATTGAACACGTGCGCGAAACGATCGAATCCAGGTAGAAGTGTAGCTCAGCCTTGCAGTAGAGTTGTTCAAATAATATCTGCTTAAAGAGCCTCATTTATTAAATTAACTATCCCTCGTTTAACCACTTACCCCGTTATAGATCCATTTGCTGCTAAATTGAGAGATCCTGTAAGGGTTACTTAAGCCGTGCAGAACTCTGGTTTCATATTACCAACAACATTCCTGCTGAGCACGGGAAGCAACAAAAAACTCGTAAGGGAATTCCTGTAGTTTTTCGTGGAAAGCATAACTCACGCCACGTCCCCGAAAGGCATACGGAGAATTGAACATGCGAGCACACGTACGTGTCCATATGGACTTAATTTGATTATTATTAAATTTTCGTTTTGTTTTTATTTGCCCATAATAAAGTTTTACGACGCTGCCAGCAGATCGGAGGGTGAGTTCAGATGCGTGCAAGATGAAGTCGGCTTAGGACAAGGGGAACTCTTCGCTATAGCAGTGCTCGACGGCAAGCTGGTTGGAGGAGCACAAGGTATAGGTGTAATGAGATTATCCCTCAGTTGTCGGCGTCTGCATCTTTTTATTTTGGATTTTTCCTCTTCAGGCGCTGCTGGCGTTGATGGGAATATGCCAAAGGGGCCAATGAGTGCTGACGTATGGCAAGATGACGACGACGCTTGCCCAGAAAGGGGGAGGCGAGGGAGATAAACCAAACAGTTGACTTTATGTTGCTCGTATGGGAAGAAAGTGCTGGGCGAAGGGTACGTCATGGTGCTGTTGGAGATGATTCGAATAAGATGTTATTTCGTTTTTTATTTGACTTGAGATTTTACGAGCTGCAAAGGGAATAAGTGGATTTCTGTATTAGTACAAGAGCAATAATTAAATGAAGGATGAACCGAAAACAGCCGGGGGTTTGTCGTAGAAATGGGTTTCTTAACGTTCGTCACAGTTATCGCAACCGTGAATACTCGGAGTGTCTTGAAAGGATTGTTGCTTGCAAATTCTTTAACTGTGACGACGAGTAATGCCCATAGTTGCATAGTCATCGTAATTACCAAAATCATCACTACTAGAAAAACGCATTTTTGTTGTTTTTAGCGTAATAAAACCATACCTGTTGACAATTTCTATAAAATAATCTGATCATTTGATAGAGGTTAACGATCGAAAGCGTAAACACGAGGTTATGCCAAACCAAACACGCGTTAATTTCGCATAGCTTGGCGTAAAAGCCTGGCTACTATGTTTTTAGACATTCCCGGTATCGTTCCAAACGTCAGTTTTCCCTGGTGCTCGTAAGAAACTTGTTTTTAAAGCCCAGTGTTCAGCTGACAAGTAAAGACCTGAAGTAATTTTTGCCATTTCTACCGAAGTAGTTTTGACAACTGCATAAGTATGGTTAAGCCTCTAGTTTTCCTTGCGCAATAATAGAACCCCAGCCAGAAAAATGTTGGAGTTAGACGGAGTTAGAACTTTGTTAGACGTTACCAACATAAAGCTTAAAGCACTAGTTGCATGCTTTCAGGAGGAATATGTTACGCTTTGCTGTCATTCTCTTTTCAGCGTGCTTTACCAAAATAAGTCGAGATGCCCACTGATGACGCGGAAATGTGACATCACATATTATTTTAAAACATCGAGTCGAAGTCTTACGGTGCGAGGAAAATGTCGACAAGATGTTTTGGAATGCACAAATACAAATATTTCATCTCCATCAATTCAGAGGGCGCCCGGCCTAAAGCTTCATGATCTGACTAGGTGAATCTCAGCGTTGCCAGAACACCTGTTTATTTAATTGAATTCCAATAGTCATTAATTTACGTTAGTAATAATACTAATTTTGTCATATTAACACTCCTAAGGGATGTATTATAGCTCTCAGGTTTGAAACATTCGGTTGCCTCGGCATTAAATATATTCAGAACTTGATTTTTATAGAAATTTTACACTCTTACCCAACCCCCCTCCCACATCGTAGTCTTCAGTAGACTTTTTCCAACCATATCTGCGGAATCCTTGTGGATGCTTTTGCGTTGATCTGCGTTCACCTTTGTCTCAAAATGCAGTCCACAATCACAGCATATGCGGCTATTTCTGTTTTAACTTTAGGTATCAAGTTCAGTTTATCTTCTTTAAAAAAAAATCCAAAGCAAGTTGACGTCTTCTCAGACCTCTTAATGTATTTTCAAGTTTGTCCTACCCTGCGCTATAGCATTGCTGACAGGTATCGCAATCGCATATTACTAAAACCCTTTACTAAATGTTTGACAAATGGGAGCAAGTCATTCACATTTAAATGAAAATACTCAATGGTTCACATCATAAACTTACTATTGAGTTGGTACCATGCATTCGATCTATCGATGTTGTAAAAAACGAATAGAAAAACACAACCAAGACGTTAAAATTACTGTATCTTGTTATTCCTTTTTCCTTTCGAAAAAATAATTAGAGACAGCAATTTAAGCGTGTAGCATGAAACCCCGTTTACATTGCAACACTTTTATTTCAGTGTAGATTTTAAATTACTTCACGGATCGCTGAAACGTTTCACTAATTTGACAGCTGGAACTCTCCACTTTATTTCGTTGTACAATATGTTTACATTTTTGTTACATTCGTCGAGTCAGGTTGACACGCATTATGTACGATACGCGGCAAAATCTGAATATATCGGTAGGCGATCTTGCCAAGAAACTAAAACTACCGAAAAGTACCATGTTTTGTGTTAGTAGATCATTTGACCACTGCTTATCTGTGGAACAGAATGTTGGAAGTGGAAAAAATCGAAAAGTATGCTCCTGATAAATGAACAAGAAGGTGGTAGCCATTGCTGAGGAAAATCTTAATCTTTCTGTGCGAAATGTGGTGGGAAAGCGAAAATCATATGTACAAATATTGGTTGAAATATTAAATTGCGTTTTTCTCATAAGGGCCCCTTTTTTTCTATTTCGTTGTCCTCAATGTGTTCAGCAGGCTTTTTTACATAAGAAACACTTATCGAGAAAAAACAATTTTATATTCATTTGATTCAAACAAACAATTTTATATTCAATTGATTAAAAATAAAATATAGTGTAAATATATTCAAAGTGTTTTCTAAAAATGGGTCTAATAACAATCACAATAGGTGATTGTGCTAGCAATTATTTATTGCCAGATTCCAATTCGGATTTCGCAGCCGCATACCAGTGGAAACAGACAATTAGAGAAAAATCTTCAGTGTTGCCATCTTACGTTTTATTTGTAATTATTTTTCAAAACAGATATTAATGCTAGGATTCATTTTTATGTCAATCGAATCATGAAGCTATCTATCTATCTTTCTATAAAAATAAAAATGAAATGGAACGGTATGTCACGATTTAATTTATGAACAGGTTTGGAAGGGTCCATTTATTATGTCACGCAGTAAGGGGGGAGGGGAGGTTTGGGAAAACGTGGCGATCCATACAAAAACATTTGAAGGTCCATACAAAAAACGTGACAAAGGGGGTGGGGAGTTATAAAAAGTCACTTTTTGCGTGACGTAATTAATGGAAGTTCCCTTTACAGATTTCCTATTTTTTTTAAATCTGTCCTTCTCTGGCTGCCGATGTTAAAAAAAGTACGAACATACGGTACGAGGTTTGCCGGGTCAGCTACAAATAAAAGTGCAATTATATATTTCACATCTAATTAACCATTTCCATTTAATATATATCACAATTTATTTGATGCTGCGTTGTGCCTTTGCAGTACGTGTTGAATTTTTAAGGTTTTTCAAAATCAGATTAAAAGTGGTTCCCGTTTCTGAGCTTGAAATACTCTTCATAAGAACAGTGGCATCGGCTGTTGGAGCTGCGGATTCCATGAATGAGTTGAGCATTAGCAAATCTGACTGTCAACGGTTTTTTTTGGCTCTTGCACTGCCGTGATGCCACAAACTTCTAATTCAAGTTGCAATTACAGCGTGCCCAATAATACCTTTACCATAAGCCGTTGCAAAAAAGTGCCATTCAGCTGGAACGCCAAAATCTTCTCGATGGTACAGCAAATTCAAGATAACTATAAATTAGAAGAAAAATTAGTAATCTTCATTTAATTCCAACTACCTTTGCTTATCTTCGACAGATACGCATATTTCGTCTACAATGTCGAAGATAAGCAAAGCTAGTTGGAATTAAATGGAGATTACTAATTTTTCTTCTAAATTATAGTTACAAGTATTCCACTAAACAGCTCAAACCCTCTAGGATTCAAATTCAAGATGTTAAACCTGATGAAATTTTTAAAAGCAGCTCTTGCTCTTACTGCCTCGTCACATTGAGCGCATATGTTTCGACCTTCAATACATTGTTTACATGTTGGTGAAATTTGCCGTGATGGTGGGAAGAAATTGTTTTTAAATTTTTGCGTCGAATGCCGAGAGCTCAAAGGATTACAGCAGTGGTTCCCAACCCTTTGGGCTCGCGACCCCCTTTTTGAATCAGTAATGGCCCCGCGACCCCCTTGGAAAACAAATGTGATTATGTTGCGATAAAAAATAAAGAAATACATCAATTTACGATCTTTTTGATTTATTACGACATTTTATGTTATACCCAAGGAAAAACACTCTCAGTGTGATTGCTGCGCCTGGATTTGGGACACTAGATTTGAAATTCGGCGCTGTGTTTGAGACAACGCCAATCTCATGTCATCTTCAACGTTCAGTCTGTTTCTTGGCTTCGTTTTGATTTGAAGTAGAGTTGAAAATCCGCTTTCACAAAGGTATGTCGGCACGAATGGGATTAGGATCTTCAATGCCTCCATGGAAACTTTGGGGTACGAGCCATACGTAGCACACCAGAAATGGCTCAATTCGTTTTCATGAAACAAATAGCGAGAAGAAGAATCGTTTTCAGGTCCAAGTATTCATCTTGTATCTCATCTGGAAGGCTAGCCACATCCAATGAAGATGAAAACGGGTTGCGTACTAAAGCAGCTACTTCTTGCTTCAACCCGGGGAAATACTTCTCAAATTGCTGCTCCAGTGAATCCAAATGTGCAATAATTTCGGCTTGGAGAGCCGAAGTCAGCTCGTTTGCTCAAACATCAAACATTTCCCATCTTAACTTTTCGGCCCCATTTTTAGTTTTTCCGCGAATGCATGAAGATGATCTTTGAAGTGAACAAGATTGGATTGTTTGCCCTGAAGTTTCAAATTCAGCAAATTCAGATGCTCAAAAACATCAGCTAAGTAAGCAATACGCTTCTGAACGTCTCCTCCATTAAAATGTGCAAGGACATCATTTTTCCCTGAGCTTTCAAAAACGTTTGGATCTCATCTTTCAACTCGAAAACACGGTTGAGTACATTACCCTTCGACAACCAGCGTAAGGAAGTGAAGAAAAGAAGAACGCCCGCGACCCCCCTAGAAGGCCCTCGCGGACCACCGGTTGGAAAGCCTCGGATTACAGCATCGTTTTTGCTTGGCTGTGAAAAATCGTCCAAACTCATTTGCATGGCCTTCACATACAGTTTGAAATCTTTGAACGCCGGACTGAAGTTTAAATAAATGCCATTCCCGCGATGAGAAGTGTAAAGATGACCGATGTTGATTTCCAACGGAACATTTTCTTTTTAAGCACAGTCCTATTGAACACTCCATGTTATCACTAACGACTGAACAACTAAACAGAGTTTATTTTTATCTCACACGATATTTATAAACAAACTTGTAAATTATCATGAAAAACTGCTATTATTTGAAAATTTAAGCGGTGCTTTTCTGTTAGACCTGCCTTGATGAAGTATAACAGATAATATCAAAATAGTTAAATGAACACATTTTGAAAACATGAAATCTTTAAAAATCAATATCTCTATTACGGAGCAAATAGTTTTTCTCGATAAGTGGTTTTTATGTAAAAAAAAGTCTGCTGAACAAATTGAGAACATCGAAATAGAAAAAAAAGTGGGGCATTTTTAGAAAAACGCAATTTAATACTTCAACCACAAAACTAAAAATGGTGGCAACACTGTAAAGAATATAAAAAATATTTATTTAGTAGCAAATTTAATGGCCTTGTATCTAAAATTGTCTGTAGCTCTTTCATTCATTGAGATATTCAATAAATAAAATTCAATGAAATCTCAAAAAATGTTTGGTTTGAATCGCAGAGGGTCGATGCATTTCTCCGGTCACTTGATATGGAATGACCCCTATACGAAATCTGTCTTGGAATGGTATAAGGTACTAGAGGTTAAATACGTGCCAAAAACAGCCAATCCACCAAACTGTCCAGACCTTCGCTAATAGAGAAGTACTGCTAGTGCCCAGTTAAGTGGTAACTCTTCAAAACTAAGAAAAAAGCAAATGGCACCGATGATTTCAAGAGAAGATGGACAATCGTCACGGCGGGCGTATCCGAGGTACCTGGTCGCCGGTGTACCACAGCAAGTTCGTGAATTTATCAGAAAATGGATTAACATCTAAATCAACTGTTTTTTTTTATGTAGATAGGTATAAATCTATTATTGTGAAATAAACAATCGGTTTTTTTTTTTACATAATGTGTAAATTTTGTTTTGGGGCTTCAAATGGTGAGTTGACAATTTCTAAGGAGGGTGCGACTGACCTCTGGTCCTCACAAGTTCCTACCTCACGCCTCCACGAGTCATATGATCACTGCCAGCTGAAACATGGAGACGCTGGTTGGTGTAGCCTGGGCAATGTTGTCAATCTGACAATAGCGAAGTGAGGGGGTGCGACCGGTAAATCATATCATAATTTTCCATTCTCATATCTTTCAGGTCTTCCAGGTCGTCAGGTATTATAAAATAATTTAAAATTTAAAATTCTTTTTTTTTCATGGCGGTCATACATTGCCTAAATTTTCTGGTTCATAATGGATGCGCAAGTTTGTCTACAATTACAACAAAACAGCAGTCGGCACACATGTAATTTTCAGTTCATATTACAATCTACCTTCACTATATATTTTATCTTATAGGACATTGTTTATTCATAGCCATTATCATTCATCTCTATCATCTTTATCATCATTATTATCATTTTTATCATTACTTGTGTTTTCGTGATTTATATTCTAAAATAAATATTTGTTTTTACAATTGTTTACACCTTAAAGGTTATATATACATTTAATTATTTTGTCCTTTATGTCGAATTATCATTATGATTGAGAAGTATTAAGTACCTTGATTAAAAGAAGCTGCAACGGAATCTATGGTAGGATTCTGTACTTATTACCTAATGTGTTTTTCATTTCCTGTTTGCGAATAGACCTTCTTCCAAATCTGAGCTGGTTTGATTCGTGCAGCGCTGTTTACCATTCTGCTAGTGTCTGATGTTACAGTTCAATTTTTGGCATAACTGTACCATAACACACAATATCATTATATTTGATGATATTGTTTTATCGATTTTACTTCATAGATGATTTAACCATTGCTTATTGATGTAGAAGGAGATGTTCGCTCATCACCATGAGGCACCAAGAGTGAACAACAATGTTTTTTGGCTAGAATGAAAGATATGAAGAGAAAGTTTTGATAGTTCCGCTAGTGTGCGGCAGGATTGAAAATGTAACAGATTTTTTTTAGTGGAAAATTGAGCGAAAAGGGCATGTATACAGTGGTACTTCGACCAAGGACATTTTTGCCTAACATCCCACTGCGGAGTAGGTTGAAGGAGAACGGACTAAGTCCGCCACTTCAACAGGCAAAATGTCCGGTTGGAAGACGCTCATGTACCACTGTGGCTTGTATAGTTATTCTAGCGATCTATTGTGTGCACTCTGCTTTACTGGTGCGCACATGGGAGAGGAACTCTCTCCTTTTTTTGGGTTTGTTTTGATTCGCAGTCCGACTGACGATCACTAAAGTTTTTCTCGTCGTCTCCAACGTAGAGACCTCGGAGAGAAACACCGTGAAGCGATGCGATACTGGTCCCCACCAGTATAATTAATGGTTACCACCATTTATGGTTTCACATACATTAATTGTTATGTTATATATTCTCCGTGCGAGGAGTAACGATTATGATGTAGAAGGAGATGTTCGCTCATCACCATGAGGCACCAAGAGTGAACAACAATGTTTTTTGGCTAGAATGAAAGATATACATGCCCTTTTCGCTCAATTTTCCTAAAAAAAAAAAAATCTGTTACATTTTCAATCCTGCCGCACACTAGCGGAACTATCAAAACTTTCTCTTCATATCTTTCATTCTAGCCAAAAAACATTGTTGTTCACTCTTGGTGCCTCATGGTGATGAGCGAACATCTCCTTCTACATCATAATCGTTACTCCTCGCACGGAGAATATATAACATAACAATTAATGTACATTGCTTATTGTTTTTTTATGTCCATTTGTCTTTAACTCTCTGTCAATTTTTTCTTCCCTGCTTTCCCAATACAGGAGCAATAACTATTAGGCCAGCAAAAATAAAAGCGGATTCATGTTATAAAATCAACATCAAGCTGCCAATAGTGACCATGGCAACAGTAAATTAAAATGTATAAATGTTAGTTCTGTAAAATTTAACAAACTTTTTCAGGATACCACAAATCAAGATTTTGGTGAAATGCTGCTATCAGTGAAAACGAACGAAAACGCGCTCAAGCGCGAACCACGGAACTCTACACTAAAACACTTGACTACATTTCTTGCATTTCAGGATCAACCGAATGGAGATCGTATATAATAGATATGAATGATTGTATTATTTTTCATTTACATAAATATATACACTATTATATAAATATTTCATGGGAACGGGAGGGACCATCAGGGCACCCGATTGAAGCACTCTGGATGGGGAGAGTGGAAATGCCAACTCCCCATTGCTAACAGTTTGTGAATAGAGGGCGGGCTCTTCTCCCCGCCCATTGGGGCATCCTTATGTTAGATAGCTTGCTCTTGTGACCAATTGTTCAGTCTTGTTGTTGGAAGGAGATTCTTTATATCCCTGTGGATACGTATAAGTGATGTTGCCTATCGATCCACCAAACCCCTTTTTGGCCCTTCATACAATGGCATGACTAGGATAATCAGTGGTTATTAAAGCTTGATCAAGTCTAACAGAGAGGAGAGCCTATTGCTGTCGGACGTAGTTTCCGTGCTACAATGGGTGGTAGTACATATCATACATCATACATCATAATGTGTAAATTTTGTTTTGCTACTATTATTTTTGTGTCCGAAATTTAACATAGACAGTTTTTAGATGTATCGAAGCTAATATGAAGATTATCCATATCACGTTTTATAGGTTGTAGTAAGAACGGGATGTTATGTTTCATTATTTAATTTGGTGCCATATTATACTCGAAAACTGTGTGCAGTGCAGCACACATTAGTAAACAAGTAGTTTTTGAGTCGTTTGCTTTGGAAAATGATAAAGTCTATCATTGAATATGGTGGCCAAATAAGGACTCTGTTCTGATTCAATGACATGAAGAATGAAAATCGCTTCAAGAGTGTCGATCTGGATGAATTGTACTCAATATTAGGTACTTTTGCCACTGTGTGTAGTTATTATCTATATATTTTCGTAGCACGTTTTGAAATGTAAGCACAAACCAACAGGCTATGTATTGAAAGTGAACAAACCAGCACGGACTTCATCACTCAGATTGGCCTACAATTGCAATAAAACTTACTTTGACAAATCAAAACACAAAAACTTCATTCAAGCCATGAGGGCTCGAGCTTATATGGCTCAGAAATACATTCCGAAAAGGATTGGGGTGGCACGAAGATAATACGGAAGGTCTTAACAATTGTTTTAATCCTTCGTGTATAACGTTTAACACAGATACATATCTCACCCATCTAAATTAATAATATCGATGTTCAACTTGAATCATAAGAATTATTTAAAGTAAATAGAAAGCATGTTTCGAACGTAAAAAACAGTTTTTGAGTCAATTTCAAGGCTACTCAATTTCAACAATACATTCATCGAGTAGGTCAATTTGAGAGTGTACTTCTCTCGTGAAGAACTTGAAGCCGAGACAACGTATCGACGCTCGCATCATGAGCCAATCGTCACGTTTATTGGTAGGTTATTTGCTCGATTCCAGAAGTGAATCTCTGAGCAAACTTCTTAAATCTGGAACCTGTTAGCATTTAAGCTCAATTCAAGACTATAGGCTGTTCCAGAAAGTATAAGCACACTTTCAAAATAACAAAAAAGTCATGTTTTTTTTAGTTTTAATAATTTTATTTGGCAATCATATTTGTATTTGTGTTTTATATGATATTTTACTCTCGTTTAATTAAAATAATAATCATAGCCAAGACTGCTAACTTTTCCTCGAACATGACCCATTAGCTTCTGCACAGTGGTACTTCCCACCATTTTGACCACTTTTGGTCAATCTTTTTTAAATATTTTTGGATGTCGTCCGCTGGTTTTATGAATTTTCGAAGCTCTGCTTTGGTTATAGCCCAAAAAGTCTCGATTGGTCGTGCATCCGGCAGTTCGGTGGATTCATGTCTTTCGGCACGAAATATACATTTTGACTTTTGTACCATTCTAAAGTGTCCTTTGCGTAATGACATGACGCCAAATCAGGCCAAAACACTACTTGACCTTCGTGCTGCCTGATCATCGGCAATAATCGCTTCTGGAGACATTCCTTAACGTATTTCTGAGTGTTCATCGTCTCCATTGTGATGTACGGACTAGATGTTTTACAACACTCGCATATTGCCTGCCAAACCATAACCTTCTTACCGAATTGTTCGGTAAAAATTGCCTTCTCCGTTTCGGGGATGTCTTTGTCTTCGCTTACAGTATAGAATTGTGGTCTGGGAAGCGTTTTGTAATCTAGTTTCACATGCGTTTCATCGTCCATTATTATACACCCAGAATTTGTACACAATAACGAATCGTAGAGTTTGCGGGCCCGTGGATTCACGGACGCGGCCTGTTTTGGGTTCCTTTTGGTTTTTTTCTGCTTTCGGTATGTTTTTAGCCCAAGTTTTTCTTTGGCACGCATGAAGTTACTCGACGAGGTCCCTAGTTTTTTCGCAACATCCCGAACGGAAGTCGCTGGTTTTCGCTTGTAGGCATCCCTGATCTTTCTCAATATCCGGACTAACAGGACAAGATTTCCGACTACTCTTCGGCGGATCTTCAAACGTACACTGTTTTCTATATTTTTGAATCGCAGATCGTACCACTCCGACGCTTACACACTCTTCTTCGGCCAATTTTCTCTAGGAGAGTCCGCTCCCAGTGCACCATTTGTGCACGATACTTTTTCGTTGTTCCGGAGCAAGACCGCGCATTTTGGCAGGTAACAAAACTGAGCCTTTTTTTATGCTATGTCATTCAGAAATGTGCAAACAAAAGGACGCAGCCTAAACATGTTGAAATATTCCATTATATTCAAAGTGACCGTTAAAATAAAGTGTACTTATACTTTCTGGAACAGTCGTTAGTTAAGTGCTTCATCTATTTGTAACCTTTTTTCTCTTTGGAAACAACCTCTAACGTTAAGTGATCCTATTTTTATTTCTTCCCTAGGGCTTCTGGAATTATTTTCATTGTTCGCTTCTTTCTTCCGGTTCATATTCTGTGCTTGATTTGATATTATATCCTGTGTTATTTTTTTATTCTTTGGTTTTTTATTTCTACAATATCATTCTGCATTAAACCATTCTTAAAGCACTGAAACGAATTCTTCCTAGTAGTTCAGTTTCTGACGTGCGTTTAGGGTTGTACCTATTTTCAGATTTTCCGTCTCAATAAATGATTACCTCTTTTCCAAAATAAATTTGAAGAGGCATCAGCGCCAGCAGTGAAGCTAAAGGTTTTTAGAAGTACTTCAAAAATCAGATTTAACCATCAGAATACGTGTATTCTCGCAAAAATTAAAACTTTGAGAAATACAATAAAAGCTGATGTTCTAGAAACTTTTTCCCTGACATTTCTCCATCCTGAGTCTTCGCTAAAATTTGCGCAGTAACTTCAAGTTTTACAATAAAAAATAGAAAAATCAAAGAATCATTTTTTAAATATTTCAATTTTAATGTTATTTTTTGATTTTTTTCCGGAACAAATGTTTTTTTCAGTGTTTATTGTTGCACAACCTTCACATAAAGCCCCAACTTGTTTTTAGACAGTTTTTTGTACAACCAAAGGTTTTCGAGCTACACATCATTTATTGAAGTGCTATTCAAAATGCTTACGCCCTTTTTTAAACTGACTCTTGAGTCCAAAATTTGTTCGCATCAGTGAGAAAAACTCATTTTCGTAGGTAAAACGTATGTACAATTTTTTTATTAAATCAGAGACACTCGAAGTTTGTCGGTAGGTAATTTCGCCTGGAAACGCTCATTTGACGAAATAAAACCATGACAACCAGATTGGTAAGACAACAACTCATCAATATTCAGTAAATTCGTCTGAATTGTTTTATGATGTCCAATCTTACTGGACATTTATTCCTAGAACACACAAGTTTACTAAAATTAAAAAATTACATGCCTCAAAGGTATGCTTGTATTTCTTAATGGAAAAATTGGTAAATAAAATTACTTTAAAAAATTTACATTCTGCCGGGTTTCTAATATTAGCTAACTTTTGAATTTGAAAATTTAATGGTGGAAACCCCGACAAGGCTTACGTGATTAAAAAAAAGATGCTTATTAGATAGCGAAAAAGAAAATTCAATGTTAGATAACTTCAATAAAGCCTTCCCAGTGATTCAATTTGTTCATTTTAATTAATGTTACTATCCCATAACGCCAATAACTCTAGATATGTCACAATCCTGTTCAGCGCAGGAAACACCCAATTAAAACGTCATTCAAACATAACATTTCTATCAGAAACGCTCTTATTATACAAAAAAAAACATTTCTATGAAACCAGTTAACTTCAATAAAGACGACACTTCATCCTGATAATAACACCACCCAGCGATTACCACCAGCTACGACATCACCCAGAGGCGCGTTGCCAAAGAATGCATAGCGATAAGTTTTCTCATGCCAATCGCAAGTCTATCACGACTCTGTTTACCTCTTTGTCGAATCCCCTCGGGGTCCCACTTGGTTCCCTAGGCCGACCCCATCGGGGCCAACAATCCCATAAACGGGAACTCATCGGCAGGAACTTCCATATGTGGAGTTCAACGTACCGAGCCTCTGCCGCGCCGACCGGCTGCCGATACGGTACCTCTCTACTCTGTCCTACTGCGTCTATTTGGATTGTTGATCCCCAAGGAAATGCTGCTTTCTTCCCTGTGTTTGCCATTACCTATTCAACGGGCGACTCATTTCAATTCACTGACACGGTGACATTATCTAACGCATTGTATCAAAACATTCAACCGTGCTGCTTGCCAGTTACAGCAAACCCGGTTTTCTCCAACCAAACTGCTGCCGACTGGGTGACATTAATTTTCATCAATGCGCTCCACTAGAAACCGAGAACCGGAATCCATCATTGGACAGTCAGCGGGATCGCTACGGTCGCAGTGCACGTTCCTGCCAATGTCCAGTCTGCCATACAAATGCGGCAAAATAGGTTGTGTGTATGTATGTAAGATGAAGATAACGGTAGGTCCCGTTCTCGTCCGACTGCCAGACCATTTCATTTCCTCCATCATCGATCAGTATGGTTTGATCTGTGGCTCTCCTGCCACATATGTGTGACTTTATCGGTATCGGTCTGGGATAGATTTGGTTCTGTTTTTACTCACACGTTACGTGGCGAGGAGCAAGGCATAAAGCATACAATGTTGGAAAAGTAATTAAATGTACGCCTGGGGCAGGATCGCGAGCTGATCATATAGTGTCCGGCGAGAAGTTGTCCGATAAGATGCCAGATGGAATTGCAAAACCCCTGACATTCGAAGCGCCAGATAGCAGGAACTGTTGGGTGATAGCCGTATTGCATCATGGTAGGTGAGATAAAATGAATTAATTAGTTGCTTCTTCCGATCCAATTTGTTCGTATTTGTACCGAGTTAGCTATGCACTAAGGATCAGGATGGCTCATCGTGGACGTAGTGAAGCGAACGTTTGTATTTTCCCTCCCATTCGGGGTTCGAGACAACCGTGCAAAATTTGGGTACGGGATTGTTTACCATCCCGCTTTCCGAATTTCATTTAAAATTTGCAAGGAAGTTGGCACAAAATGAAAAAGGACCATGAACTAGTTCACGTTTCCTGGATTTTTACCTTCAAACGTGATTCAGTTCACGGTATATTTTTTATTGTTCTCGAATTCATGACTGCAGTTCAAGGATCTGTGCACGCATTTTTTCCATGTAAGAAACACTTGCATCACTTGGTGCCACTATTTCACTCAGGGTGATTAGAATGACCATGAGCATGATTGACCACCCGAAGTTGCTACTCCGATATCAAGGACTCGTTCCTTGACCTACATCAAAACGTATCTTAAGTGGTTGACAGATTCTAAGCAGTTGGTCAAAGCCACCATCGATGGAAAAGTTTACAAATCTGAGTGCCTTTAAAGACAGTTTCAGATGTTTTTGAAACAGCACGAGTCAAAAAGACGCGGATTCGCTCCAATAAACCGTGCTAGGTATGAGGCTAATTATGTGGAATGTGTATCGAACGACATGGAACCCACAAAACTGTCCTGAACTCCGTCTAAACAAAACCTATTGGCCATGATGACGCGCAAACTTCCAGAGAAGACCAAAGAAGAGACGAAGCAAAAAAAGGAAATGATGAGAAAGTGGAAAAAAAGCACCGGAAACGAAAGTACAGGCTCTGATGGATGCCATCAATTGCAAATGTCGAAATTTTACTCAAATTTATCCTAAAATTTAACCGACGTGTACAGGGTGTTCGATCAAAATTTGGTCAAACAGTAATGTGTGAGTCGAGCAAAGATTTTATTAATAAGTCACATTCTTTTTCTTTTTCAAGCTCAGTTAATACAGAATACAGGAGATATAATCCACTAACCTTTCTTTTTACCTGAATGCGAATTGCCGGGTCTTTCGTTTAACACCTGCCATAAGATTTTGTACAGTCTCCATGTCCACTTTATTTGCCGCAGAACGCCAGTTGGCCTTGAACCTTTTCTCGCTCATAACAGCTTTTTGAGTCTTCTTAAGGTTCCGCTTGACGATGGCCCAATATTGTTAAATTGGGCGGAGCTGTGGCGTGTTGGGAGGATTCTTGTCCTTGGGCACCACTTGAACGTTGTTGGCAGCATACCACTTCATGGCCTGTTTTCCATAAAGGCAAGTTGCCAAATCCGGCCAAAATAGAACGGAACAATTGTGTCGCGTCAGGAAAGGCAGTGGCCGTTTTTGTAGGCACTCGCTCAGACAAATTTCTTGGTTGACGGTTCCGGTCGCAATGCAAACGTTGCTCTGCAAGCCACAGTGTACAGATGGCCTGGCAGACATCAGATATTTCTACACGAACTTAGACAGTTTAATGTGCTTGAAAACATCTGCCACCTTTCCCCGTCCGGTTGCCGTATAAAATTCCTGACTTAGGAAGTTGTCGAAAGTCTGCCTTGACGTAAGATTCATCGTCCAACTTCGTCAGCATCGTCGTGCACAACT
>JASCZW010012854.1:0-27247 GCA_034211315.2 Aedes japonicus
ATCAGCGAACGCACCCGTCTCAACTTAAAACTGCTGGAGGAGCAAAAGGCACATCTGCTTAAGGAAATCGAGCTGGATCACTCGAATCAGCTCGCACGGAAGAAACTGCAACTGGAGAAGGAGATGTTGAAGGCACAGTACGACATTTTGAATGACACACGTGATGGCGCCGGTACTACAAGCGGAGAAACGGAAAACATCGGCCGTACTGCAGAGTGGATGAGTCGGTTGAATCAGGTCACTGCGTGCACAAATCAGCAAACAATTGCCTCAGCTAGCACAATGACGATTCCTACGACCAACTCCGAATTGATGTCACAGTTTTCTGCTGCTGGGAGTACCCAAATGGCCATGTCTATGTCAACTCTTTTCGTCGATGCCGCCCGCAACCTCGCTCCTGGTTATGGGCCGAAAACCATCATCCAATCGTCAGCACCCGCTGGTATCTCTTCGAAAGAATCGAACTACGGCCATCCGTCGCAGGTATTGGGTCAAACGTCGGGCTACATATACGACTTCCAGGCCGGAGGCGAATCATTCCAGCTGGATTCATCGACACCGACCACGAAGAAAAATTGGATCAATTTAGCATCGGGGCTACACCCATCCTACGCAATGTTTACCGTCAACAATCAGTTCAGTGGGTCAGCTTGGAGGTTACCCGCCACAGGGAGAACGTAAGCCAACCGTATCAGGTAACGAATAGCGTAGGAAGTATAGTTTCGTTAGGTTCAGTCCCCTACCTGCAATATACCAATACTAGTGTAAGCCAATGCAATTTGTCAGGAAACCCAATGAATGTAAACCAATCCTATGTACCTTTGATATTGCCTTCAAATCCTCCCCAACAATACTCTCACGTGTACCCCGTTGGCCACTCGTTACCAATTATGAATGCCAACGTATCGCAAGTGCCTCTACTGAATCAACCATCAACGCTTTCGAATAATCAAGTGCCGGTAGTGAATCGTGAAGCAAATGCGCCCACACCTCGTCAACTGGCGGCGAGACATGTGATGCCTAGGGACCTGCCAGTATTCAGCGGAATTTCGGAGGAATGGCCAATGTTTTTTAGTGCCTTCAACACATCCACAGAAGCCTGTGGGTATAGTGATGTGGAGAACCTTGGACGCCTTCAAAGGTGCTTGAAGGGCGTCGCTTTGGAATCAGTTCGCAGCCGACTTCTGCTCCCCGCATCAGTGCCGCAAGTGATGCAGACGTTGCAGATTCTATATGGGCGACCGGAGCAGATAATTTACGCTCTGCTTTCGAAGATTCGAGAAGTTCCTGCACCAAAGGCGGAAAACCTGCAAACGCTCATAGCCTTTGGCATGACAGTGCAGAACTTCTGCGACCATTTGGAAGCTGCTGGTCAAGTTTCACACCTTTCAAACCCAGTGCTACTGCAGGAGCTAGTAGACAAGTTACCGGCTCACCTCAAACTGGAGTGGGTAACATTTAAACGGCAGTTTCAGGTGGTCGACTTGCGCGTGTTCGGTAGATATATGTCGAACTTGGTATCAGCAGCGGCAGAGGTGTCTCTATCAATGGATTCCAAAGGGACGAAGCTAAAGAAAGAGGAGAAGGTGAAAAGTTTCGTCAACGCTCATCTAGCATCAACAAGTGCAACGGATTCACCGAAACCTAAATCGGAGTCGCCGAAAGCTGTCGCGTCTATTTCCTGTCTCATCTGTGGGAATCCGGATCATCGAGTGAAGAACTGTGAAGTCTTCGAGAAGATGAATCGAGAAGATCGCTGGAAAGCTGTGCATACCCATTACCTGTGCCGAATGTGTCTCGGGAAACACGGTAGGAAACCATGTCGGTCTCAAGTGCGCTGCAATGTACAAGGTTGTCAAATTCGACATCATCCACTCTTGCATGGTACTCCAGTGAACCCACCCCTCGTACCAAGGCAAACACCACTAACCTAGAAACCCAGAATGAAGGTGCTAACGCTCATCGTACTGCGAGCTCTACATTATTTCGCATCCTACCGGTTAAGCTCTTCAACAAGGGACAGATTATCAATACGCTGGCATTCATCGATGAGGGATCGTCCGTTACGCTAATGGAGAAGAGCCTCGCCGACGCACTACAGGTTGCAGGAGCAAGGAAACGTCTATGCCTGACCTGGACGGGCAACATCACTCGGGAAGAAGAATACTCCATGCAAGTGGAAATCGAGATTGCGGGAGCTGGAGGAAAAAAGCGATACGCGCTCGACGACGTAAGGACTGTGGAATCACTGGCGTTACCAAAGCAGACGCTGCGGTACAAGGAGCTTAGCGAACGTTATGGGCACCTCAGGAAACTACCAATAAAAGATTTCGAATCCAAAGCGCCAGGTATACTGATCGGTGCGAAGCATACTCATCTTACCGCTACCCAGCAAATAAGAGAGGGTCAACTAGGTGAACCAATTGCTGCCAAAACTCGCCTCGGTTGGGCGATCTACGGAGCGGCGCCAAAAGGAACCACATATCCCAGCTACAATCTTCATATCTGTGGATGCGACAAGGAGAATAACCTACACGAGCTAGTGAAGGAGTATTTTACGGTCGAAAATACAGGGGTGTCAGTAGACCGGAGCCCCGAGTCCGAGGACGACAAGCGGGCTAGATCTATACTCGAGAGTACAACAAAGCGGACCGAAAATTGATTTGAAACCGGCCTGCTATGGCGCTACGATTATGTAGAATTTCCTAAAAGCTACGGGATGGCGGTCCGACGGCTACAATGCTTAGAGCGACGATTGAAAAGAAATCCGGAGGTGATGAAAAGCGTGAAACAGCAGATAGTGGAATATCAAGAGAAAGGATACATCCACGAAACAATGGAGGATGAACTACAGTCAGCTGATCAACGTCGGATATGGTATCTTCCGGTTGGCGTCGTACAAAACCCGAACAAACCAAATAAGATCCGCATAGTGTGGGACGCAGCAGCTACTGTGGACGGAGTCTCCCTCAACAGTATGCTGCTGAAAGGACCAGATCTAGTAGTACCCCTACCAGAAGTTCTATATGGCTTTCGAGAACGGAGGATTGCAGTTGTAGGAGACATAAAGGAAATGTTCCATCAACTTAAGATGCGACGAGAGGATCGTTTCAGCCAGTTATTTGTCTGGTTCGGAGAAACGGGTGAAGGAGTGCGAACTTTCGTAATCGACGTGGCAACTTTCGGATCGACGTGCTCACCATGCTCGGCACAATTCGTCAAGAATCTGAATGCCGCCGAACACGCAGAGCAGTATCCTAGAGCAGCAGAAGCAATCCAACGTCGCCACTACGTCGACGACTATTTGCAGAGTTTCGACAGCGAGGAAGAAGCTTGCCAGGTCGTAGATGAGGTGAAACTAGTGCATAGACAAGGCGGCTTCATCATCCGAAACTGGTTGTCCAACTCATCCGAAGTGCTCCGACGGGTCGGGAAGCTGATTTCTCAGCAACGAAGATTGTTGGAGCGACGGAACATCAAGTAGAGCGAGTGCTTGGAATGCAAATGGAATGCAGAAGAGGATGTGTTCGTGTTTTCCAGTAATGTTGACGTGGAAGCAGTTATCCCTACGAAGCGAAGTATTTTGCGCTACGTAATGAGCCAGTTCGACCCATTAGGCCTTCTCTCTCATTTTCTGATTCATGGACGTGTAATTATTCAGGATATCTGGCGTACGAAGGCCGGTTGGGACGATGAAGTGGAGGGCGCAATTATGGGACGATGGCGGGATTGGGCTGGAATGTTTAAAGAGTTAGGAATCATTCAAGTACCACGCGCGTATTTCCCGGGCGTATCGTCAGAAGATATCGAAGACCTTCAGCTACACGTTTTTGTAGATGGCAGCGAAACAGCATATGCGTGCGTCGCTTACTTTCGAGCCGTTATCAATGGTGAATTCCATAGTGCTCTCGTATCTGCCAAGGCCAAGGTAGCGCCGTTAAAAACTCTCTCGATCCCGAGACTCGAACTCCAAGCGGCACTGATAGGGTGCAGGCTTATGAAAACGTTATGCAGTGGCCACAGCCTTCCAATTAAACGTAAAGTATTCTGGACAGACTCCAAAACCGTGCTTTCCTGGATACATTCCGATCATCGCCGCTACAGACAGTTCGTTGCTTGTAGAATTGGAGAAATTCTGACCAAATCCAATCCCGAGGAGTGGAAGTACGTACCATCGGGGCTCAACTCTGCGGATGACGGTACAAAATGGCGCAACAAACCAAACTTGAAGCCCGACGGTCGATGGTTCAAAGGACCGGAGTTCCTGAGATGCCCGGAGGCTCTGTGGCCGCGACAAGCAGACCCAGAAATCACCGAAGAGGAAATTCGACCTTGCCTGGTCCATTTGAACGATCAGCAAGAGGAGATCATCGACTTGAATCGCTTTTCTAAGTACGAGAGACTCTGGCGAACAGTTGCGTACCTATTCCGCTTCGTGGATAACTGTCGACGGAAGCGAACGAAACAACAGAGATCGACCTCCCACCCTAGCAGAGAACAACTTGCACGGGCCGAGAGTGCTCTTTGGCGGCTGACTCAACGATCTTCGTTTCCAGAAGAGTGGATAATACTCAAGAAATCAAAAGATGGCGCCCAGTCAAGGATTGATCGCACCAGCCGGATCTACAAGCTATCGCCGTTCATTGACGAATGTGGAGTGATTCGAATGGATACGCGTATTACTGGGGCAATCTTCGTGCCACACGATACGAAATTTCCCGTAATTCTTCCGAAGGGACACCGCTTAACGAACCTGATTGTCGACTGGTACCATCGACGATACCTCCATGCAAATCGGGAAACGGTCATCAACGAAGTGCGTCAGCGGTTCTACGTGCCCTGTCTCCGTGCGCTCGTACGGAATATAGCAAAGCTCTGCATGTGGTGCAGAGTGTCAAAGGCCAAACCATCATGTCCACGCGAAGCGCCGCTTCCGGAAGCGAGACTTAGTCCGTACATCCGGCCGTTCACGTTCGTTGGCCTCGACTATTTTGGTCCTATGATGGTCAAAGTTGGACGTTCACTAGTTAAGAGATGGGTGGCACTGTTTACTTGCCTTACCATCCGAGCAGTGCACCTAGAGATAGTGCACTCCCTGTCCACGGAAGCATGCAAGATGGCAATTCTTCGATTTCTGGTACGACGCGGATCACCCTTGGAGATAAGAAGCGATAACGGTACAAACTTCGTTGGAGCTAGCCGCGAGTTGCAGCAGCAGATAGCAGAAATGAACCAGCAACTATCATCGACTTTCACTAACGCAACCACCAAATGGATCTTCAATCCTCCAGCCGCCCCGCATATGGGAGGATCGTGGGAGCGACTCGTTAGGTCGGTCAAGACTGCCTTCGCCACATTAAGCACCACCAGGAACCCCGATGACGAAACGCTTCTTACACTGATGATCGAGGCAGAAGGAATCGTCAACTCGCGTCCTTTGACGTTCGTCTCCATCGAGTCAGAAGCGCAAGACGCATTAACACCCAATCATTTCCTGCTTCTGAACTCGCAGGGAGCCGCGCAGCCTCCACAAACCATTCCTGCACATCCAGAGTGCCTCAGAACCAACTGGAAGCTAACAAGAAGCCTGGTTGACCAGTTTTGGCGTCGCTGGGTACGGGAATACCTCCCGACAATCTGCAAGCGTACCAAATGGTTCGAGGAAGCCAAGGAACCAGAGGATGGAGACCCGGTCATTATTGTCGACGAATCGAGGCGGAACGGATGGCTACGAGGACGCATCCTTTCAGTTGTGAAGGGACGCGACGGACGGGCCAGGCAAGCCCTGGTGAAGACTATAGGAGGAGTGCTACGCCGACCGGTGACGAAGATCGCCATTCTAGATATCCAGACATCAGTCAACAATGGAGCTGAGGAGTAACGCTGCATTACCGGAATCGCTGCACCAGCATTACGGGTCGGGGGATGTTGGGTGTAACCTTCGCCACTGTCGACTGACTTCATCCAACCGTGCGCAGCTTAGCTACCTCACTTCTTGACAGGCCTATTGAAACCCATTTGACAGCAAGGCATTATTATTTCCGCTAGTTTTTCTGGATTAATTCAGTTGCAGACCACATTAAAGTTTACACGAGGAGACCAATTAAAGTTTATACGAGGAGAATAATTGAATTTGTACGAGAAGACCAATTGTAAGTTGTATTATTTTGTAAAACGCCCTTTATAACAATTTTTCCCATAAATATAGCTTTGAGCTCGCCATACATCTAACCCCTGCGTGCTGCAAAGAGCTTCCGAAAAATTCCCTCAACATAAATATTCAATATCGAGTACCGACTCTGAGTTATATCGATTCTAAATTTTGAAGAAATGGCTGCCGTCGAGAATGCTTCAGCGTATGCCGTTAAATCCATCGTGAGAATACGTTTGGATGATTATTCAATTATAAGTATACGCTCAAACAACATCTCTTTCATTTGTATTACTAACCCTTTTTTTCTCACGGAAAATTTACCCAATTTCCGTAAAAATTGGAACAACTCATAAATTAAATTGTTCCAACTTTTACGAAAATTGAGTAATTTTTCCGTGAGAAAAAAAGGGACAGTAATAGAAATGAAAGAGAGGCTGATTTGAGCGTGATGCACTCCTAAAAATATGAACGTCCAATCTACGTGAAAAATCACGTACCCGGTGCAACTGCTTCTGTTTCCAATGTTACACGAGTGTAGTGAAACTGATGTACATTCCTTGTCATGTTTACTCAAGCTGGTTGAGAAAATGACAAATTTTTCACGTAAACATTCTGTTTATGGTTGTATGAGTTTGTTTTCGTTCACATCAAATGGGTTATGTGATTTTCATGTATGAAAAAAGATTAATATGGCGTCGTCAAGCAGTTTGATGAAAGTGTTGCTCGCTGATTTGGAGTTGCCTGGCGGTTTGTTGTAAATATTTGAAGGTATTGTTTAATAATTCATAATATTTAAACGCCAACATTGAACAATAATATCAATGATTTTAATTTCAGAGGGTGGAATTACTCATTTTGATCTCCTAACGATTTCGGAAGAACAGTTTCGCTTGGCGCTGGAGCAAACAGAGCAAACCGTTTATTATAGTAAAGCGTTTCATCTTTTCGGCCTGATCGAGGCCTGGAGACAGCGAAATGTAAGTAAAAGTTGATTGCGAAAGCTGTATATTAATAATTATTCTTTCGTTATTTTTCAGAAATCTGCGATACGCAATATCATCACTGCGTGCATACTTTCCAACAAGTAGTTCACAAGATCCGATTGCTTTCGAAGATTTGTCGGCAGTTCAAATTGCTCCAGACGACAGCTCAGTGCCAGTAGCGAGCACTTCGGGAGACCCAGCTAGCGACAGAGAAGACTGATCTCGCAATCGCTGGAATATTTTTTCTCCACTTGTACTGACAAGTTTGTTAAAAGAATCCGAAGAACGCAAGGACATAATACAGAGGGCCAAAGCAGGTGAGCTTTCTGAAGCGAAACAACTGCAGTTGGCAGGATTAATTGCCAAACACCATCTAAGTCTTAGGGATAGGCTACGCGTTGAAGATCTGGAAACTTATTCTCTTGCAGTTTGCACATTGTTCAAGTTTGAACGGCAGGTAAACAAACTGAATATATTGTAAGTGACGCAGTATTGGTGCTACCATTGAAAGTGTCCTTTATTAGCCTGTGTATTTTAAATATGTAGTGCTAAAAACTGGTCCCACAACGAGTGCCAACATTGGTTCATATACCAATACTGGCTCACTCACCTGGTATTATACATATGTGGAAATTAAAGCGCTTCTATTGATTTTCTTTTTATAGGCAAATTACTACATTGCCAGAGGTCGAGACCGGCTTAACCACGGTGGAAAAATCGCAAATAAGATCGGAAACTTAAAAAGAAAGAAAAGAAGACGAGTATGCAAAAACTCTCAAACGAGACTTACCACCCGAAGTACCAATCGAAGAAGAAGATTTAAAATGTATCGAAGCTTACGAATGGTTGGTGCTGAACCAAGAACCATGGTCAGCTGTTACAGATAAATGGCCTGTAAGCATCACTAAAAGAATTCCATATCTGCGGTCACATTCTGCGGTACCAAAGCTGTTTATGCTATTACCGCACTATAAACATCAGTACGGATACCAGTTGGTAAGTTTTGAACTTATTTCTCAATGTTGTGATAATATTTAAAATAATGATCATGATTTTTTTCACTAGATTGATTCCGATTTCAAGCTATTGTTTGGTGGAACCACAAACGGATTGGAGAAATTGGACAAAATTTGTCCAGCTATAGTAGAGTACATATAAAAAAAAGCTATAGATCCTTCTGCGAAAACCTTATCCAAGCTGCTTACCAGAACCGACACAAGCGAAGGAATATCTTAAAATGATTGTTGATTTTTTAATGTTTAGTTATGTTTATTTTGTACTAGACATCAAATATTGTGCTTTGTTACTTGGTCTAAACACTGTACTGCCACTGATACCGGCTGGATCGCGATTTAAGCCAACAATATGCGTCGCACAAGAAGACACGATCATTTTTGCTGAATGCCTGGAGGATGCTTATAATAACGTTCAAAATACCTACCAGAACTACGCCGATCGAAATCTACCAGAAGTACCCAAACTAGTAGTCTTGGGGAATGATTTGAACGACATAAGATGACGCTTCTTAGTACACTTCAAAGATTTCAACTATGAGCTAACATCGGCTGCGCGTGCGATTGATGTTATCATCAAAACAACTGCGGTGCTGGGTTTACCTTTCTCCAAAGTATCGAAACTGCTGTGGCACTTCCTTAGCAGCGAGTTCTACGGAATTTCTGAGCGCAAATCCTATGCCAGTATCAACAAATTGAGAAATTATTTACGGTCGAAAGAATAGAAGCATCATTATGATTGGTTGTATGATCACATCATGTACATCATCATTTCGAGTCGCAGATGAATATCTCCACCATTTGAAAGTACATCACCAAGTGCCTACAATTTATCGATATCCATGCACAGTAGCAACTTGCAACAAATATTTATGAACTTTCACGCATTCAGAAAGCACATCAAACGACATGCAACCTATGAATATACACCAATCAATAATTTTTCACCACCCGGAGAAGCATTTCCTGTTGAAAATAGAAAAAGAACGGAGGATACCGATAACTCTTTCGGCAGTGAAGCACAGCTTGCGAAGACATCAAAGACAGACGACGACGAAGCTCCATGTTATGTGAATCGCTTTGAAAATATAGAAACCTCAGCTGTACAGTTCACGTTAGGATTACACATGAAAAATAACACCACGCGTAAGGATGTTTGTGATATAAAGCAAGAGGTCACCCAAATGCTCAACGAAATAGTATCTGATTTAGAGAGTATGATCACCATTCACCCGAATTCCCAAGACGAGTTTATTTTTAAAAGTTACACAAATAAAATGAAAAGGCTGTTCGATCCTATCAACACTGATTTTAAGCTTTTTGAATATTTGAAAAATTCAGGTAAACTAGTTTTGCCAAAGATAATCAGTATAGATAATGAAGAGAATCTTGATTCACAAGTGATGAACTTTGATACCGATGCTATACAGGAGAGGAAAAATGTTCTAGTAATAATGCCAATCAAACATCAAATCAAATGTTTCCTAGAATGTAATGACGCGCTCAAAGTAATATTGAGACATACAAGTGAGTTAGAAAATGGACTAAACACTAAGAGCTATGTTAATGGAAATACCTGGAAAGGAATAAGGGAAAAATATAACGGCGATATTCTTGTACCCATTTGGCTGTACGCCGATGAGTTTGAAGTTAATGACTCTCAGAGCTCACATTGTAATAGACACTCTGTCTGTGGCCTATACTACAGTTTTCCTACATTGCCGAACGAATATTCTTCCAAACTGAAAAACATATATAGAAGGCATTAACAGATTAGTTTCGCCATTAATTTAGATATTTACGAGCTTGGAAGATACCGGTATTGATTTTAACGTTGATGGAGAATTTCAATGCGTTAGATTTGTACTTTGCCTGCTAACAGGAGATAACTTAGACATCCACAGTATGTTATCACTATCGAGCGGATTCAACGCCACTTTTTATTGTAGATTTTGTAGGAGGCCCAAGGAGCTACTTAAGAAAGACGCCCACGAACATTCTGACTGTATGAGGCGCAAACAAGATTACGATGACAATATCAGCATCAATTCACTGAGTGAGACGGGTATAGTTGGAAATTCAGCCTTCAATGATTTACCCTCATTCCATGTGATAGAAAACACAAGTGAAACAACTCAATGATAACCGTAGAGAAATAAGTAAGACTTGCGATGAACTGAGGCGGATGCCAGATATATCTGAATGTTTTATAAGTATGGACAGAAAAAAGTCAGTATCGTTGAAAATGACGTCAAGTGAAATGTTAAATTTCATACATTATTTTACGTTTATATCAGCAAAATATGTTCCTGTTGATGATTTGGTTTGGAAATATTGCACGATTTTAATTCGGTTGGTTGACTTATGCTTAAAACCTTCATTTGCATCCAACGATATTACACAATTACGGCATCTTGTCGAAACACATCATACATTATATATTCAGCTTTTTGACGACGATTTAAAACCAAAGCATCATTTTTTGGTTCACTACCCCAGTGTTATACAAGATTCAGGACCGGTGTATAAAATGATGTGTTTCCGGTATGAGGCGAAACACCGAGGCTTTAAACAACATGCACATATAATGCCGTCACGTAAAAATATTTGCTATACACTTTGCATAAAGGCATCGCTACAATTCACATATAATGTAATTAACTCAATTTTCTTGGAAAACGATGTCAATGATACATTCCAAGGAGCCGATATTCGTTTGCGAAGCTATTTCTCTCAACTTATTCAGCCATTACAACTTCCAACAGACTTAAATGTTATGCTCGCTTGTTCCGCTTATAATAAGGAAACGTTGTATAGAACAGGCAATTTTATGACTATGTTCAGGAACAATGTAGTTAATTTGTTTGAGATCTTAGAATTTTTACTATTTCATGGCTCTTTATACTTAGTAGTGAAGATGTGGCATGTTGGTCAGTATAACGATCATTACCTGGCATATGAAGTGATTGACCGAATAAATTTAGTGGATATAACTTCTATTAATATGTTTCATAGTCAGCTCGTATCCTTACATCGCATCGAAGGCTTATACATGTTTAGGGTGAAGAATAAATATAATGATTGTTAAGATCGACTTATGTTAGATTATCATGAATATTATGAAGCAATTATGTGTTTAATTATACTCATTTCCTCTGCGCGGTGAGAATTGGCGTGAATTTCTGCCCCTAGTGAAAGGACAACAGTCACCTTGTGTAACGTGAACCGCCATACAAATAAGGGCTGAAATCTCATGTCACACCAAAATACTATTGTCGTTCTACTAGAAACAGGGATTCACATCAAATCTTGCTACACATGTCTACCATATTGAGAAAAATAAACGACTTCTAGTAAATATTAAATGAACATTTTTTCAAAACAAAATGGAATTCACGTTATGTTTATTTATTTTTTTAGTAATTTTTATTTAAAACCCGCGTAAACATTACGTAAGTACCCTGTGTAATCAAAGTGAAATTCACGTTACTCTTATTCAGTTTTTCTAGTAAATTTCACTGCAAAATTACGTAAACAGTACGTGGAAATCAGTTGTTACTTAACTCAAAATCACGTAACATTTACCTTAAAGCTCATGTAGACAACCAAAAACAAAATATTTTTAAGCTACGTGATTTTCACGTCGCTGCTACCTGTTAAGAGATATGGACGTAAGCTACCAACATTTTCACGTACACGGTAATCTTAATTTACGCTCTTATGACTATAAAGTATGCTCTTTCGAGGGAAACTGGGACTACGCCATAAAGGAGTATATAGCTTTTAGGCTCTTTAGCGTAAACTGAATAAACGTCAAAATGTACATACTTTTTACTCCTTTTCAAAAGTAAAACATGCATACTTTTTACTCCTTTTAAAAACTAAAACATGCATACTTTTTACCCCTTTTCAAAGGTAAATCATGCATACTTTTTACTCCTTTTAAAAACTAAAACATGCATACTTTTAACTTCTTTTAAAACTAAACTATGCATATTTTGAACTCCTTTTAATAACCTAGAAGATGTGAACTTTTTACGCATTTCGGAAAATAAATATTGCTTGAGTATTGCTGAAAATGGCTCAATCCATAATTCAAATTTGAAAGTGAAAAAAAAATTAACAGAAAAATTAAAAATTACAGAATCATGTTTATTAATTGAAAATAAAAAAATAACAGCCTGTCTAGAGGCTTAGCGTAGAAATTGACTCGCGCATTTTTTAGTCAAGATGAAAATGAATATATTTTTTGGCTTAGGAGGTACCACCACATCGGTCCCAAGCTTAATGATTCGTCCCTAGGAATGTATTCCTAACAGCTGCATTCGACCTCAGGGCATGGCAGACCTGTTTTGTTATATGTTGCATATAAAATGTAAAACATTTGTAATCACTGCCAATAACAAATATTTTACTTACCTGTCAATTTCACAAATGCGTCTTATATTCTCCAGCTTATTGGATTATTCCTATTCTTTCATATAACGGCAGCCTAAAACAATTCCGGAACTTAAACACTGCGCTTATCAAATAAATGCTTGTTTAAAAATGGCGTCAGCATCAACTTACGAGCAGAGTTAATTTCTTTTCTCACCGGTGCCTACTTTTTACGCATTTTTCTGTTGCCGTTGACATACTTGAAAAGGCGTAAAAAGTACTCTTCATACGTGTATAAAAACTAGTCACTTTTTGACGTATGAACTATAATCTTGAAAATGTGCAAAATATAGTCATAAAATGAGTTTCTCAGATTGACCGTGTAGATTGGACGTGTATATTTTTAGGAGTGTAGATATTTAAAATGACACATACACTCAAAAAACCGATACGTTGTGTTCACGTGAAATTTCACGTTACTTCAACCTGAACACGTGACCAAATCTTCTTGAGGAAGATAATAATTAATGTGTGGACAAGCGTTGATGTCAATTTCAAAGATGATTCAGAAGGGGAGTTATTATCTAGCTATCACCAAGTAAATTAGTTGTATGCGTGACTACCCGGATAAAAATAACCATACAATTACAGTACAATATTATACAATAACCTTAACATCTACTTCTGACCATAAATCTTATTGTTCGTGAATCAGATTAATGAAAAATAAATATTGTCACTACAATAGATCTATAATTCACTCCATATGCTAGGATTTTCAACAATTGAGAAACATTACATTTAATAGTAATTGACTAAAATTTTTTAGGAAAAAAATGATTTTTTCTATAGTTAAGATACCTAACAACCCCCTTTTTCTGTTGTCGATGTCTGAATTTACATTATATTCTATTGTGAGAACAATAACTCCTATTACCATCTTATCGTTGTGAACAATGCTATTTATTGTACATACAATAGATTCTATTGTATGGTTACAATACTTTTAAATGTAAACCTATGAGATTTTTTTATTCGGGTATACTGAAGCTTCTGAAAACATTATTTCTTTAAACATTTAACATTCAAAGGTTGCTGTATAGATATGCAGTGATCTATCTAACTTCAACGATTTAACTTCGAACTTCTTTGAGTTTCTGATAAAGCACTTAAATTTTTCCTCTGCGTCTAGTACCCTGAGTGGGATTTTTTTCCCAGAATTCTTGGCTCTTGATGTTCTCGGAAATTCACATATAACAACCCAACCTAACCTTTCATTAACATTTGGGAATTTTTTTTTCTTAAGTTACTTTCTAAACTTCTGTTGAGTCTCATCCTGAGCTGCGAAGAAAATTTCTCCAAAACTTAGGGAAAGTTTTCTCCAGAATTTGTTGGAAAACCTTCTTAAATTTTTGGAAGTTTCTTCTGAACTTTAGAGAAGTTTTCTGCTGAACTTTGGGGGAAGTTTGTTCCTGAATTTCTGAGAAAATCCTGCTTGAACTACTAGGATGTGCTCCCAATATTTCTGGAAAGTTTCTTAATGTTTTTCTCAGAAGTATCTACCTGAACTTCCGGGAATTCCTGAACTTCGAGAAAAAATTATTTTGAAATGTTCGATTCTGGACTTCAGAGACGCTCTCTAACACTTCTGGATAGTTCCAACTAAAATGTTAGGAAATTTCTTGTGGAACTTCTGGGAAGTCCTCTCCTGAATTCCTGAATTTATTGAGAAATTCTTCCTTGAAGTTATAGGTATTGCCCTCTCTGGTGAGTTTCTTCCTGAAATTCTGAAAAGTTTTTTCCTGAGCATATTTTTTCTAAACTTCTGATCTTGAACTCCGAGGTAACTTTTTTACCGAAACTTTGGGAAAGTGCTCTCCAGAATATAAAGAAGAAAATTAATTCAATACTTCGAAGTTTCTTCCTGATCTTCTGAGAAGTCTTTTCCTGAACTTTTGGGAAGTTTTTTTTCCTGAACTTCAGGGTAGTTTGTCCCGCCTTTAAAACCCCCTTTGCTTCTGGAATATTTTTTTCTGTTCTTTGGAAAGGTTTCTTCCTTAACTTCGCGAGAAATCCTCATTCTGAAACTCTGAAATGTTCTGTTCTGAACTTCGATGAAACTCTCTAACACTTCCAGGAAGTTCTAATTGATCTTTTAGGTTGTTTTTTGCTGGATTCTCTGCGAAGTTTTTTCCTAAACTTAAGAGAATTTCCCTCCTAAACTTCTATGACGTATCGTCTTGAGCTATGTGGAAGTAAGTTTCTGATTTTTTGAAAACTTATTGGTAGTGCCCTCCCTGGTTAGAGAAATTATCTGCTTCTGACAAACATCATCACTTTTTAATGTTGATGTTCCAGCCTGTTCATACATGAAATCTACCGCGACCAAGTCGACAGAACACGTCCATACCCTTTTCTGAACCAAAAGGTAGGGTACTATACTTATAAGAATCTAGGACTAATTTCATAAACTACTTAACTCGCGGGCAAATTACCAAATCCCAAGTGCAAATGATTTCAGTACAGTGCGTTTATAAGTACTTAAAAAAAAAAGGTTCTAATGTTTATTTCAATAGCTCATCCCTTTGACTGTTGTTCTGAATCTCAGTGTGGAAACCGACTAGGCTTGATAGCCAATGTTAGGATTGTCGGACTATCGACCGGTTTCGCATGGAACAGTCACGATGATGATCAACGGTAACACAGCGGACACTAGCCACAAACCAGCGCGTCTGAAGGGAATCGGATTCAGTACGGAAAATCACGAGGAAAACTAGGTTTAACTAACTTTATTATCGAGGATTATAAGTCGCGTCCACGCGGAAACAAAAGAACAATTTGGTATACGGAAAACAAACATTGTTGCCAGTTCGTAGTCTTCTATGAAGCGAGGGGTGATCATCAATCACGACAAACTTATGATATAGGCGTAAACATTGATTTCCATCAAGGATCACAAAAGTATTAGTATTCAAACGAAAAAATAAAATTTACTTTTTGTTATTTCGACCCAAGGTAGTCCAAATGAATCGAGCTCTTGGTCAATTTCCTAAAAGTTCTGCTTAGCGTAAGCGCAGACAGACGTTCGACTTTATTTCATTTACCTGTGTAAAATCGTTGCTTTCTTTGAGATATCAAGTAGCAATAACCTAACAGATGGGCCACAAATTTGTTTTTATTGGTAAGGGAAAAAATGGGTTGCGAGTCAAATTGTCAGATTTAAGTATCAGTGCCTAAAAATATCATATTCAATTCCCATAATGCACCCTTACTGAGACAAAATATAATTCACTACGTACTGCCCCTAGCGAACATGAAGTAAACACAAACTTGCGTACATGAATCTCTAGTGCAAGGCGAATCTACTTGTTTTGTGTTGCTCATTCAATTCCATCGTTCTACCGTGAAGATGAAAATAATCCTAATCCTAATCCAACTCCCGTCGCTATGCCCCAGCCGTGTTCAAACCAAATGACTGGAATATTAATACTTGATTAGTTGCTAGCCGGTAATTGAGTCGGCACCCAAGTACCGCTCGATCCTACGTGAGAACTTATCTTCTACTTCTAAGAAAACACTAAGTAGTTTACCTTTATAATTATTTAGTGTCTCCTAATAAAATCCAATAGAGGTAATTTAAATAATTGAATGGATCAGCAAAATCGAAACCTTTTCTCATTTGCAAGTTGATCTAGTTTTCGTTGGTCATCGTATACAGTTTTCGTGTGATGATGAATTTTCTTGTGATTTTCAAACTCAGCAGGCATCGGTTTATTGACTTGTCAATTCTGTAATCCCTAGTTAGAGAAAACCAAAGTTGAAGCTTGATCTGTTCTCGTTATGGAGTGTTAATCCCGTCAAATTGTGTAAATTGTAGCAATTGCAGCATAATCGTATAGTGACGTTAATAACCAGCGGATTCAGCCGTAGATGAGCATAGCCAATTCGGCATCGCCAAACTACGGCATCGTACGAAACTGGGGAAAAGAAATTTGGTATTATCTGTTTCATATCTGCCTATATCTACCTTTAAAAGAACTATGACGTACTTTAAATTGAACACAATTTTAGGTGACGGAATCGATGGAAATCATAAATAGGAAGCTTAAAATATGTTGATCGAACTATCGAAACAAATTCCTAAGCATTCCAGATGATTTTGGAGAAGGTAAGTGATAAAAAAGCAGTTTATAATTACCATCGGGTATCTTATTCCACGGTTAGAGGTGCAGTTCACCCACTGCAGTTTTTCGTATCGTCTTGGATTCAATTGAGCTGTTTTTTTGTATGATGGTAGGACCTCCTAAAATTTCACCTCTTGAAAATATTATGTTCTGTTTTGTATTCTGCATTTCAGAATTATGAGTATTCTACGAGTTGCGAGCCTTATGAGCAAAATAAGAATAATTCAGAAACATTTTAAGCATTTTGGTTGCAATTGAAGTAATTTGATTATTGTTAACTACAAAGTATATAACAGAATCATTCGCCTTCTTCTCATTTTCGGATCGATAAGATAAGTCATGGGAAAATGTACGTTTTCATGAAGTATCTTATTTTTTTCAAAAACTGGAGTAAGAATGATCATTTGCACTTTAAATTCATTTCAAAGAACGCGCCAGCTCCAGTGGTCTAAAAATATCTCGCGCTAATAGGATAGTTCTCCTGCCAAATGTTATTACCACAATGGTTGTCTGGTAAGCAATGGTCAAGTACCTATCAATTTGTAATAATTAAAAGTATAAAATGACAGTTACATACAATTTGAAGTTTCAAATAATTCAAACAGTATACTTCAAGTGCCCAAAATGTTTAACAAAAAAAAAATCAGTGGGGTTGTGTACAAGACACGACCGGTTGACGTAGACTACGTTAAACCAAGTGATGCATTATATTGTCAGGGAAATTCTGTGTGGCTATTATTAGCGTTAAAAAGGGTTTCAATTATTCGTCGCTTACCCTTACCGATAGAAGCAGTTTAAGTCACAATATGACGGGTGCGGCTCTTATTGGACATTAGACCAGCGTTTTGAAGCCAGTATGTAAGAAAATTCTTTTGTACACTCTAGAGATATTATTTGGTGGCCCTGAAAAGGGCCGTTTGGTTTTATGGAGTCAGTATGTGGGAAAATTCTCTTGTACACTCTTTATAACTCTTTGGTGGCCTTGAAATACAAACATATAGATTGACTGATACCTTGTCTCCTTTTTAACATTCACCATTTAAATACCATACCATTCGGATCATTTGTATACAATCTGAGTTGTAGTATGCCTTTGCATAATTCAACTTGAAAGAATCAAAGATTTGCAATTTAAGCAATTTTAACAATTCTAGATTTCAAGGGTAATAATAAACATTGAAATACTCTAGAATTCAAATTACGATAAAATTCGGTATCAGAAGATATCCGACAGGTTTAGTGATTGCTATGAAAACACTATAACACTATTGCAACATTTTCAGATGAGTAAGCGTCTCCAAAAATGTTCAAAGTTCAGAAAGTTTTATCAAACCTAAAAAATCAAAAAAATATCTTGCAGTTGTTGTAAGGTTATATAGGGTACATGTCCCTTGACTCAGTCGATTATGTAGCGCACGATTACAATTTTAACTATAACTCATACAATAATTTAGCTAGAAACGATATTCAACAAGTTAAACCTTTGCTAAGACATGCTTAACAATGCGTTTGCTGTACTGGACCATGGAAAGTCACCAACTAACATTATTAAGTCGAAAACTTTCGATGCATATGGATATCATTAAGGATTCTTGTTCGAACGAATTTCAGTAAAGTTTATTTATTTCATTGCTCCAGACATTTATTTATATTATCGCATTGGGCATCCAGCTATATTCGGTATACTATACGGAATATAAAGCTACTTTATAAAATCTAAATGACTTTCTCATGAGATCAATCGGCCATTCCATTTCAAAACATTAAAATTCCCACTATATTCATTTAGTTATATAGATGTTGGTATGAATAAGCCCTTCGAAAAATACACAACCGCTCACTTTTACTTTTCCATTGAAAACTTTTATATTCTACATTTTACTATGTGATGAATACATTAGGCCATAGTTGGGAATATAACGTGAAATGCGTACCTAAAATATGGTCAATGGTCTTCTTGTGAAATTATTATTCATGTTTCTATGTGAATATCAGGTAAATTAGTGAATCCAGTATGGCTAAAACGTTAAGGAAATCGAAATATATATGAACATATTCGATCTCGCAGAAGAAAGAGAGTGAGTTATATAAAATATCATTATTCTTTGCAATGGGTGTGGGAGAAAATGTTGGTTAATATATGATAAATTCTTATAAATATAAAATAAAAACCTGAGAAAATAATCACGCGTTGAAACATGTTCAGCGCATTAGTTGTATCGATATCATAAGTAGGTTTATATGCAGTAAAAGCACGCTGCGCAGTTCATCACCAGAATACAATTAATACTATGTTGAAATTTATTATGACAGGGAGACCAAAGCGATTCGTAGAGAGATATTCGATCGCTATGATGACATGCACTTTGTCAAGTTTATTTTGATTTAATAGATACCAATTTCCTACCTCGAACTGAAGGACGTTCTCCAGCGTCCCAACTTCTTTGCCATGGGTATGGGAGAAAAGGTTGGTTAATATATAATAAATTCTTATAGGGTTAGGGGATGTAATGTTAGCCTAGCTCCTTCATTCGGCCTATGTACCAAATATGTCATTAATTTAGCGATAATCAACATAATCATGTGGCTTTTAGGATGACCGATGTAAACCGAAGCAATTGAGACAATATAAATCAACTTATAGTTGTTCACTTAAGCGTAATTTTCGATTTTTTGAACTTTTGGGGCATCATGATTTCACTGGTTAAGCTGAACAGATGATCTACACGATCTTCAAGTGATCTAAATTTGGTTTAATTGAATCAATACAGCAAGTAATGCAGTCTGGATGTGCAGAAAATTGTTACATGCTACGAGCTAACTTTTCACATAGCTAAGATAACAATGATTTTACAAGAAAATCGTAGACCCAATGTTGGGGACATAATTTTTTGTATATTCCCAACATTGGCCTGTTGTATCAATAAAGTAGTTAAAAGGTTGTTATTGGTAAAATTTCAAGTGGTAATGCATGAATTTGCGGTTGTTTATATTCTAGTGACTCATCGAAACACAAAAAGAAGGAACAAAATCAATGTATAGTGAATTATAAGGTTTTCATTATTGAATGACTGATGAATCATATATGAACATCACTTAAGTGTTGTTTTCATTATTGAATGACTGATGAATCATATATGAACATCACTTAAGTGTTTCGAGGCAGTTTTACTTTAGTATGTTTTGTGAAATGTTGTATAAAGTAAATCGAATACAGCTAGCAATGCCGTGATTCATAAAATCAGAAAAAAAAAAACGAACAAAGGCTGCATTTAGTAATAAATCCACGAATGGGACGAAATTGCATCCATGAATATACCCAATTTGGTGCTTGTAGACCGACATTAAATCCATATCCCTCGAATGTTGCTGACTTTTTAAAAAGAGTTGTGTAACTTTTCATGATACATACTACCAAATGTCTTATCAAGCGTATCTTAGCAAGTGTCTAACTAGTTTAGTCTCGCTTACAGCTTAAAAAATTTATGAGTTGTAATATATAATGTAATCGATCATAGCTCAAGCTGAGAATTTTAAATTGACAGTAGCAAAGATGGATTTGTATCTGGTAGCATTTATTGATTCATCGCGGGTTGCGCCAACCAGCCAAAATTTTCCCGACAGCTCGCCCTCCATGCAGGCGTTTTTGCAGTTGCGAATTGGCACTATATTAGGCGCACAAACCAAACGAAATAAAAGTTTGATTCTTTTTTTTAAACAACTCTTTTGATTTAATTGGTTGTCCTCAAAAGGACAGATTATCAATTAATGGATAGCGCCAACCAGCTGGGTAAAATTTTTACCGACGGCACCGAACTTAATTCAAGATTAGTTCATTCTTGAATAATCAACTCTTTTATTTGAATTAATTGTCCTTAAAAGGACAGATTATTTCCACCTTCTGCTGACTGCTACTCGCCCCCAAGGACGCTTTCCCCCAAACAGCAGAGTTTTCGAAGTCGCGACGAAACAATCGCCACGATGAGGTAAGATGGCGGCTTGCACAAAACCGACGCGATTGTACGCCCTCATAATCCGCCATTTTACCTCATCGCGATGATCGCTGTTTGAGAGAGCCTTGCTGCTTTCCACCACCAGCTGCCTCTGCACCAGCTCCGCTGCCGTACAAATGAAGGCTCCACCAAACCGCAGCAATTTCTAGTCACCGCGGCAGCAAGTCGCGGTGGAAAAATCGCCGCTGTGAGATTACATGGCGGCTTATGGGAGCGCACAAACCAACGCGATTAAAATACGCATCGCGTTGGTTTGTGCGCTCCCATAAGCCGCCATGTAATCTCACAGCGGCGATTTTTCCACCGCGATTTCGCTGCCGCGGTGGCAAAAAATTGCTGCAGTTTGGTGGAGCCTTCATTAGTACGGCAGCGGAGCTGGTGCAGAGGCAGCTGGTGGTGGAAAGTAGCAAGCCTCTCCCAAACAGAGATCGTCGCGATGAAGCAAAATGGCGGATTAAGAGGGCGCACAATCGCGTCGAATTTGTGCAAGCCGCCATCTTACCTCTTCGTGGCGATTGTTTCGCCGCAACTTCGAGAACGCTGCGGTTTGGTGGAGCCTTGAAGCAGCTCCCTGCGACCAGCTCCTGCGACCTGCTCTCTGCGACCAGCTTCCTGCGACCAGCTCTCTGCGACCAGCTCCCTGCGTCTAGCTCACTGCGACCAGCTACCAGCGCTCCCTCCGCACAGCTTCAATGCTGCCAAACGACTGAAGCAAAATTTTTCCTAAGTGTGCTTTTTATGCCGTTCTCAGCTGCGTGCGAGACGTACATGGAAAGTCGAATGACATGATTGGTTAAAGTCCCTCTCTAACACAAAGAAGAAGAAGATGATGCAAGACGTTCCTTGCTTCGATTTGAAATCTGTGATAGGAAATTTGGTAAATTTACTCTGCAAAATGACATTATAAGACATCACTTTATATTTGCGTTATTTTCAATAGTTTACTATTGATTGAGAAAAATGTTTGACAATTGAATTGGAGCGCGGTAAAATTTCCGACCGATTGATGAAGAAATCATGTAAATCTATCGTGGATTATTTGAGTTATTCGCGTACAAAACGTACGGTTTTTCGTGACGGTCGCAAAATTTTAGATTTTCATTTGACACCCTACCCTTGCCGTAAGACGCAGTTATGCGACGAAGGGAAAACAAGTTTTGCTAATACCACTGGCTGCCAATCGACAATTTGAAACGAAAATCCCAATCAAACAAACTCTCAAGCTGAGAATTTTAAATTGACAGTAGCAAAGATGGATTTGTATCTGGTAGCATTTATTGATTCATCGCGGGTTGCGCCAACCAGCCAAAATTTTCCCGACAGCTCGCCCTCCATGCAGGCGTTTTTGCAGTTGCGAATTGGCACTATATTAGGCGCACAAACCAAACGAAATAAAAGTTTGATTCTTTTTAAACAACTCTTTTGATTTAATTGGTTGTCCTCAAAAGGACAGATTATCAATTAATGGATAGCGCCAACCAGCTGGGTAAAATTTTTACCGACGGCACCGAACTTAATTCAAGATTAGTTCATTCTTGAATAATCAACTCTTTTATTTGAATTAATTGTCCTTAAAAGGACAGATTATTTCCACCTTCTGCTGACTGCTACTCGCCCCCAAGGACGCTTTCCCCAAACAGCAGAGTTTTCGAAGTCGCGACGAAACAATCGCCACGATGAGGTAAGATGGCGGCTTGCACAAAACCGACGCGATTGTACGCCCTCATAATCCGCCATTTTACCTCATCGCGATGATCGCTGTTTGAGAGAGCCTTGCTACTTTCCACCACCAGCTGCCTCTGCACCAGCTCCGCTGCCGTACAAATGAAGGCTCCACCAAACTGCAGCAATTTTTAGCCACCGCGGCAGCGAAATCGCGGTGGAAAAATCGCCGCTGTGAGATTACATGGCGGCTTATGGGAGCGCACAAACCAACGCGATTAAAATACGCATCGCGTTGGTTTGTGCGCTCCGATAAGCCGCCATGTAATCTCACAGCGGCGATTTTTCCACCGCGATTTCGCTGCCGCGGTGGCTAAAAATTGCTGCAGTTTGGTGGAGCCTTCATTAGTACGGCAGCGGAGCTGGTGCAGAGGCAGCTGGTGGTGGAAAGTAGCAAGCCTCTCCCAAACAGAGATCGTCGCGATGAAGCAAAATGGCGGATTAAGAGGGCGCACAATCGCGTCGAATTTGTGCAAGCCGCCATCTTACCTCTTCGTGGCGATTGTTTCGCCGCAACTTCGAGAACGCTGCGGTTTGGTGGAGCCTTGAAGCAGCTCCCTGCGACCAGCTCCCTGCGACCTGCTCTCTGCGACCAGCTTCCTGCGACCAGCTCTCTGCGACCAGCTCCCTGCGTCTAGCTCACTGCGACCAGCTACCAGCGCTCCCTCCGCACAGCTTCAATGCTGCCAAACGACTGAAGCAAAATTTAGTAGTAGTAGTAAAATTGATCTTTATTTTCATGGTTTGTCTTATATACTAAGTTTAACATTTTAAGTGTTTTAGCCCATTGGGCTCTTCAGCTTTGTTTTATGTTTTGTGTGTTTTGGGTGTTAAGTGTGTTTAGTGTTTAATACATTTTTTTTTCAGTTCAGCCCTTGGGGCATTGTTAATTTTAAAATTTGATAACCTACCTAATCTACAACTAAAACTACAATTTGAAAATCCTAGGGGTGGGGAACCAGATTCCGGATGATCTGGTGATCCGATGTCAGGCAGCGTGCCCTGTACCGATTGATAGACTCACTAAAGCGATCGTCAAGCATTTTTATCTCGGCCAGACGGTGGACCTCAGATGTTCTTGTCCTCGGAGGGGTGTTCATTATCATCCTGAGGAACTTGTTTTGTACTCTCTGAAGTTTCAGGAGATGTGTTTTTGCACAACTCTCCCAGATTGGCATTGCATACTCGATGACCGGAAGTATGATTTGCTTGTAGACTGCAAGCTTATTTTTAAGGGATAATGTAGACCTTCTGTTGATCAATGGGTACAGTAGTTTCAACAGAGTATTACATTTTGTGACAGTTTTGTCAACCTGATCCCTGAAAATAAGCTTGCTGTCTAGAGTGACACCAAGATAGACAGCTGATTTGGTCCATTCCACCGTTGTGTTGTTCAGGCTTATTTTACAATTCTCAGGCGGGACAAGTCTGGGAGAATTAGAATGGGGAAACAGGATGACCTGGGTCTTCGCTGCGTTGATACAAATCTTCCATTCAGTGAAGTATTCTGACAGAACATTCAGGCTTCGCTGCAGTTTCGCGGCAAGCGCTCTTATTACCCTACCATTGTGGACGACTGCGGTATCATCGGCGAACAACGACAGAGATCCATTTTCAGGGAGCGGGGGTATATCCGAGGTGAATAGATTGAACAGAAGTGGACCTAATATACTTCCCTGCGGAACACCGGCGGAGATCTCCTGACTACCGGAAACTGCACCATGCAACGAAACACGGAATGTCCTGTCAGAGAGATAATTTTTAATAATCTTCACCAGGAAGATTGGAAGATTGTATCGCTTGAGCTTGTACACCAAGCCATCATGCCACACATTATCGAAGGCCTTCTCGATATCGAGAAGGGCCATAGCGGATGTTTTCGAAACAGACTTGTTCCGCCTGAGGATGTTCATGACTCGATTAAGTTGATGGACTGTTGAGCGACCATGACGGAAACCGAACTGCTCATCCAACAGGATATTGAGCTCGTCAGCAGATGTTAGAAGCCGACGGTGGATCGCTTTCTCAAACAGTTTAGATAGACCTGAGAGAAGGCTGATTGGTCTGTAGCTTCTGGAACATGAAGGATCTTTCCCAGGTTTTCGAATGGGGATAACTTTGGCTGACTTCCAGCACGAGGGGAAGTAGCCAAGACGGAGGCATTGGTTAAACACCACCGCCAGATGGTTGTAGAACTGGGGGCTCAATTGCTTGAGCTCCAAGTTCATGATGTTGTCGAAACCTGGGGCCTTCATGTTCTTAGAGGTCTTGATATAAGTCAACAATTCGTCAGCTGAGATTTCCAAATCTTCGGAGAAGTCGTTAGGACTTTGGTCGATGTTAGTTATAAGCGCGCTAACGGCAGCTTCGTGTGGACTGACGATGTTTTGACCGAGATTGTGAGAGCTGACGAAGTGTTGACTCATCTCATCAGCCTTCTCTGCAGGTGTTATCAACCAGATCCCTTGAGTCATTGACGTCTAGTGGGATCAACGGTGGAATGGGCCTTGGCTTAGTTTTCAAAATTTTTGTCATCTTCCAGAACGGCTTAGCACAATCTGGGAGAGAGCGGATCTTGTCGGCAAAATTGTTATTTTTAAGGTCCACCATTCTGGCCTTAATAATTTTGGTCACTCGATTACAGTGACGTTTGAGCGTTGGCAAACCAGTTCGCTGATATTGCCTTCGAATGGCGTTGCGCAATTGTATTAAATCTTTAGTGGGTCTATCAATGGGTACAGAGTCACTCACCTGATCTATCACCGGTACATGTTGCTCCCGGGCCTGGGAGATCGCTTGCTCGATGCTCTGCAGCTGTCGTTCGATGTCATCAACCGAATCAAGGCGCATGTCGAAATCGATGTTGTCGTCAACATGTTGTCGGAACCTTTCCCAACTGGCGCGATGGTAGTTCCGTCTGGTGATACGATGCCGGTTGACCGAGGAGCCAACTTCGGCCACCACCGGATAGTGGTCCGAGCTGAGCTCCTGGTGTACGATCGGCTGGGCGATGTTGTTCCCCATGTTGGTGAGGAAGATGTCGATTGTCGAATGGACCCCGGATCGGCTCAACCGGGTGGGAGTATCCGGGCCCAGGACGGTGTAATGTCCCTCTTGCAGGTCTTCCTGTAGAATAATTCCGTTCCGATTCCGCCGGGTGTTCTCCCAGGCTTCGTGTTTCGCATTTAGGTCGCCGGCGATGATGAACTGCCCCTGCCTCCGAGTAAGCTTACGGATGTCGTTTCGCAGGGCCGTTGTTGTTCCGTTGGTTGTACTTGCTTGCTTGGGACAATAGGCCGCGATGATAGTGATAGGGCCGACAGCAGTTTCGACTTCGACTCCGATGGCTTCGATAGACTGCAGCTGAAAGCTCGGAAGCAGATGACAGTTGATGTTGTTACGCAGGGCGATCGCAACTCCTCCTCCACTAGAGCCGCTACGATCAAGTCGCACAATCCGGTATCCTGGGATAAAGATGCTGATTTCCGGTTTGAGATGCGTCTCGGTGACGATGGCAATGTCGATGGCCTTCCTGTTAAGGAAGTCACCGAGCTCCACGGTTTTGTTCCGGATGGAACAAGCATTCCAATTAAGAATGTTGATGGGTGCGTTTACGGTCCATACTTAAAGATGAACGTCATCGTCACGGATGTGGCGGCTTTGAGCTGTTCCTCCTTGGAGCGGCAGGAACGTAGTTGGCGATAGAGCTCTTGCACGAACTCCACCATTTGCTCCGAGTCGTAGAGCTGTCCATCGACGGGTGATTGCGTGAGGTACTGCGACTCGCATTGCCCCAGCCTGGAGGAGGAGTCGGGTTGGGGGCGGCGGCGGCTGCGGCGAAACGATGATGGACGGAAGCTGACGGGCGGTTTGCTTGGCGGTGATTCAATGGGATCGGCGGTAGGTTTGGCACCTGGTACCGAAGCGACGGGAAATTCTCCTCGTTCATCGGAGGTGGTGGACGGCGCTGTGCTGGCCGGGCCTTGGTGGATGCCTTCTTGCGGATCGCCAAAAACTCCGCACGTTTGGGGCAGGTCCGATTGCTGCTCTCATGGTTTGCGCCAACGATTGGCGCACTTCAGTGGGGCACCTTCGTCCATCGGGGCGCAATCGTTGGTGGCTGTGGGCTTCGGCGCACTTGCCCACATCGCGGTTTCATGTGGCGGTTGCGAGTTCCGTGGCCGAACGCAAGGCGGTTGCCACATTGCGTCACGTCGTGCTGTCTCGGACGATACCGGTCCCACTCGACGATGACGTCGAAAGGGCCCGGTGTTTTTCATCAGCTCCGCCATCGTGACGGATCCCTTCTCGAGGTGGACCAGATAGAGTTGGTCCCGGTAGTTTCCGTGTTGCTGGCGCCTGATGGGAGGCTTACCTTCTGAGGCTTTCAGTGCCGCCGCTTGCAGCTCGCGCAGAAGATTGACTCTGGTGTGGGTTCTGGAAGGCCACGCAGGATCACCTTCATTGGCTTGCTTCCGGGCGCGTCGTGCAGTAGCCAGAACTCATGCTGCTTGGCGACTAGGTGAGCGCCGACAGCATCGGCAGTCAGCCTCCGTCGAGCACATCACCTTAATGCCATTACTGCACAGCTTGTACAGCGGATGGATTTGTGATAGCTGCAAGCTCGGTCCTGGAGTGCAGCAATGTCCTTTGACGTGGTGAAGAGCGGGGGAACTTTCACCTTCTTGGGCACCTCCTGGACCGGAAGCACGGCGAATTGATTGCTCGCCAGTAGATCAGAGCGTTGCGATCCACCGGATCGGCGTCAGATCGCGGCGCAGCCGCTTGGAGCTGCCCGGTT